>CAUYQV010128513.1:0-46966 GCA_963574575.1 Galagoides demidoff | reverse complement strand
CGGTAAGGGAAGGGGGCAGGGAGCTTGGTGAGCTCTCACCTACCTGCACACTGTTAGGGAAGGGGGCAGGGAGCTTGGTGAGCTCTCACCTACCTGCACACTGTAGGGGAAGGGGGCAGGGAGCTTGGTGAGCTCTCACCCACCTGCACACTGTAAGGGAAGGGGGCAGGGAGTTTGATGAGCTCACTTCCCTGCACACTGTAAGGGAAGGGGGCAGGGAGCTTGGTGAGCTCTCACCTCCCTGCACACTGTAAGGGAAGGGGGCAGGGAGCTTGGTGAGCTCACCTCCCTGCACAGTGTAAGGGAAGGGGGCAGGGAGCTTGGTGAGCTCCCACCTACCTGCACCCTGTTAGGGTAACTTACACACCTGTTGGGTGAAGGGCTTAACTGCAACCTGGACTTGACCTAGCAAATGCAAACAATGTAACTTAATTATATTTACTTTATATTAATCTGAAATTTAAAAATTAAATAGAATCTCTTAATGGTATGATACACACTTCTTTTTTCTGGTTTGGAAAATTTATGGCTATGAACTCTTACCTGAAAAATTCTTATCTACAGTGTACTTGTGATACCTCATTAAGGTTTTAAGTATACTCACACACAGACTTCCTTCTTGTAAGAGTATTCTTTCTATGATATAAAAATAAAGGGCTTATTATAATCCCCCTTTGAAGTTGGTTTTATATACATAGGAGATATTTTTCAAGCAATCAATGCCAAATAATGCATTTGTAGATAATACAGTTATCCTCAAATAATGGTTAAGGGACAGCATTGATGTCTAGAAAAATTGATTATCCATAAAGTTATATTAAATAGAAAATCAAGGCTTGGAAACCCCTGGAAAGAAACCTGTGTGGTAAGTTTCCTGACAGGTAATGACAAACACGGCCCTGAAACATGGGTCCACTTTCTGGTCTGTTCTTCCCTGACCTGTAATACGTTTGATTTGCACTTCAGGGCATTGCTATTCCTTCTCTGTCTGCCCAGGCTTACTCCACACCTCCAATCCACACGTGTGCGGTTGATATTTGACAGTGCCCTTCACTTTTCCTTGTATTTCCTTTTTTAGATACAAAAAAGAAGTGAATATGTGCTGGTACGATACCCTTTAAGAAGTTTCTACCAAAGAAAGATGCAAGAGAATAGAAAAAGCAGTTAGTGTATATGTAATCTTGATTCCCAGAAAAACTTATTTGTCTGTTACAATCACTTCAGCTATGGAGACTGCTCAGCGCCCTGAATGAAGACAACACACATTGGCATTTCCTTTAGCTGCCTTTTCTAAAGAAAATTAGATTTTACAGAGAGGAAGCATTGAAATCATTTCAAAGAAAAATATTTCTGGAATGCCTACATTTCCTGTAACCGGAGTTCTAATCTACATCGTACAGCTTACAAATTGACTTTGGTCACTTTATATGACCTAAGCCTGGGTTTTCTCTTCTGTAAAAAGGAAGAACACACTCTCCTTCATATGTACATACAATAAATACACTCTTTTTCACCAAGATGTAGGTAGTAAATGAGACAATAAATGATAAGACATATGTACTGTAGATTCAGACCCATAGTAAATAAACAAAAACTTCTACCCAATTAGATTAGCATAGAAGAGAGAAAACAGATACACGACTTCTCAGCTGCCTTTGGTAAGTGTCACCATCTTTCATATTTTGGGGAGGGAAACAGGGTCTCACTCTCATCCTAGGTAGAGTACCATGCAGTCATAGCTCACAGCAACCTCAAACTCTTGGGCTTGAGCAATTCTCTTACCTCAGTCTCCTAAGTAGCTGAAACTACAGGCATGTGTCACTACGCCAGGCTAGTTTTTCTATTTTTAGTGAGGACAAGTGGGGAGGGGGGTGCCGTATCTCACTGTTGGGCAGGTTGGTCTCAAATTCCTGAGCTTAAGCAGTCCGCCGGCATCAGCCTCCCAGAGTGGTAAGATTATAGTCATGAGCCACCGCACCCGGCCATCTTTCCCATTTTTGATCTTGGAAATTCTATGCAGCTTCTTCATTCCATTAGCAATTCCATAAATCATGAGAGTGTTAACACGTTTTAATGTTGCCAATCATCTCTCACTTAACAGAAGATTCCTTTTAATTATTTTCATCTCAACCATGTATGATAGCAAAATAATAATTTATCAAAATGCATATTGTTATCTCCAATGAATTTAGTGACACTTTCAAGCAATAAAATACCACATTTTTAGATAATATATCATTGGAGAATGCTTATGGGATAATTTGGAAGACTAGGAAATTTAATTATATTGAAATGGCTATAATATTTGTATCTGAGAATCTTATTAAGTTTCATAATCTAAGCATTAAATAGTAGTCATGCCCATGAAAACCTGAAAAGACACCAAAGTGAGAATTCTTTTTCCTTCCTTTTTGTCTTCCTCCTCACAGCTTCCAAGAAGTAACTCACCCTTTAATATCAGACTTACCCAAATAAATATGGGTTTGGTGATCAAATAGGAAAATCTGAAACTAGCTCCATTAAGGTCTTAGCTGCTCCATGTACAATTAAGAGTTGTTATGAGGCTTAAATTTAACCATGTATTTCAAGACACTTTGAAAATCTAAAGCCCTACCATAAATGCCCATATTTCATATGCACTGGTTTCCTCCTTTACAGGACATTCCTTGTTGTTGCTATAAGGAAGTTAACGCTTTCTTTTCGCTCTTGGGGAACACAGCCTCATAAACAAAAATGAAGGCTGTAGAACTTAAGGAGACACTTTGGGCGAATTATTGATGCTCCTTATGGGAGCTAAGTGTGCTTCTCCAGGATCATAAGTAAGAAAACCTTTCAACACCCACCTGTAATTGACAGATGACAACCTTGCAGGAGGGACTGTCATCTCCACCCTAACATTGCATCCTAGGTGAAAAGGGTGGTCAAGGCAGCATAGCTGATAGGAGGTGTTAAGTGGTGAGCTGAGGAGAGGTGAGCTGCCAAGAACCAAAGTGGGCAATTAGGAAAAGAAGCCCAACTGTCAAGAAAGCAATGATTAAGACTTCATTCACTGGTTGTGAGAGCATAAAGCAAGCCAGAAGGAAGGTGATGTCTCCTTTCATGTTTTATTTTTACCCATGGGACATCCCGGGGTGGTGGGTGTATGTATTGATAGTGGGGGGAGAGAAAGTCTCACTGCAGAGGCACCCTGAACAAGAGGCTCCTGCCTTTGAATGGACCCAGGGGCCAGACAGACAGAAATGTAGAAGGGCTAGAGGTGGAAAAATCCTAACAGAGAGGAGAAAGCATCTATAAGATTCATCAGTGTGGAGGTCTGGCAGAGGTGCCTGTGTAGGGCTGAGGCTGAGGGTCACTAGTTAACAAGGCCTCTGAACAGAGATGCTTGGGCTGGAATGCAGCATACGTCAGAGAGTGGCTGGCCTGGGGATGCTGAGTCCTCAGATGGAACTCCCTGAAGACTGCACCAGGTCTGGGGTGGGGGGCAGCTTTCTCCCACGAAGTCTGCCAAGTGAAGCTTTAATGATTGCCTGAAAAATCCCAGATAGGAGATCTGGCCCACAGCCAGGCCAGTTAATGAGATTGTGTTTCCTCTACATCCCTCCGGTCAATGTAAACATATCGCACTTCTGATTCTTCCTAAGAATGGACAGAGGTAAGCCTGTGACTTATGACAGGAACCAAATTAAACTTGAAAGTCACGAGACACAAAACAAGAATTGGGCAACAATCAACTATTAAGGTTTTTAAAAGACAAAAAAGCCAGTAAATTTAAAAAAAAATTATTGCTACAGAAAGGAACTTCGAGTAACTGAGTTAGAAACACAAGTGTAGCAACAGTTATTTATTCATGAAAATTCACATAAGTTCTTGTGTTTTGCTAATACAGAAATTATGGCATATTTAATGAAAATGGAAATTAGTTGAGAAAAAGGAAATTGATTAGCAAATACTTCAATCTTTTCTATAGAGTTCTGCTAGAATTAGTTTATTATAGTATAAACATGAAACATAAAATGTAAAGCAGTATAATAAGTAAGATAATGGAGTAGCTGACTAGTAAAACATACTCTCTTTTCTGATTAAATTGTATTTATTATATAAAAATTACACTCCCCAAATAGTTAAGAAAGGATAGTCTGGTTATTAAATGGTGTGGAACAAGTAGTTGCCATAATGTAACAGAATTTAATTTTCATAGAAATTGCTTATGTATCAAAACATTTTAAGGCATAGAAATTGATACATAGAAGAAAATATTGGCAAGTGGTTGTCTGACTTATGGGTTGTAAATGTCCTTTCTAAGCGTTGTGGCTACTCTGTAGATGCAGAATGTACTCACAGTTTGGCTCAGATGTGAATAAATAGCCTTAGCAATGCACACCCCAAGGAGATAGGAAAACACTTACTACTCACATAATAAGGCTTTGGGGGAGAGCAGAGAGGCCTCCAAAATTTATCCAAAAATAGTTTTAAAGAGCAGGGAATGGAGACTGACTTGGGTTTTTATTGTGGCTTGGCCAGAGTAAAGGTTTCTGCTTGCAAGCATGAACTCGAGTGGCTTGAATTCCACCCCTCTTTGTACCAGAGGAGGTGTGGGGCAGAAAGGGAAGAGTGAGGTCTGAGGCTTAGCAGTTGTCAGAATTCTGGAGTCAGAATTTTTATTATATTAAGCACGCATCAAAACATAGATCACAAAGAGGAAATCACTGACGTATAGTTGATAATATTACTTCAGCAAACATCAAATTACTCAGAATTAAATTGAGTGGTATTAAAAATAGTAGGTATATACCCCATGTTGGTAGAAATGTTTGTAACAATAAAGATTTTGGACAAATGAACAAGTAAAAGATGACAATTCTGCAGAAAGTTAGCCAGACACCATTTATAGCTAATTCACACACACAAAAGGCAAATGGCTAAACACATATGAAAAAGTGAACACAATAAATAGCACCAGAAAACATCTGTAGTACTACAGATCAGGAACATTTTTCTTCCAGAAAAATGGAACAGATTAACCAAAAAAATAGTATATAGATTAGGCAGTCAGACTGAGCAATTGCATTCTAGTAAACTCTTAAATTGACTGATATTTCAGTCGTTTTGAAAGCTATTGATGGAAATCGTGATGGCAAACTTTCTGGAGTATATTGGAAATAAAATAGCAAAATCATTAAAAACGAAAACTCTTTGATCTGGCAATTCCACTTTCGGACATTTTACACATGGGAATAAAATAAGTGTGTACAATTATTTACAAGGATGGCAAACACAGAGTTATCTATAGAAAAAAATAAATCTCCAGAGACATGGGAACAATTATATGTCCAGAAACAGTTTATAAAGACTACGCTATATTTATGTAAGAAATATCTACATAGTCATTGCAATGATGTTTTGTAAATCTATTAAATTATTTAAGCAACTATTAAGCATTAAGCTCAAAAATTGGTTACAGAAACATAGTTAATATTCATATATGTTGTATGTGTGGATATCTGTGTATATACATATCTTTCTGTTTCCAGACTTAGTTGATGTTTCTACTTGAATATCTAACATCTTTTAAATATGGCCTCTCAAACACAGAAACTTTTGGATACAGTCCTCCTCCTCCAAGCCTTTCCCTCTGTCCAACCTTTCTCTGTAAATGGCATCGCCAACCGCTCAAAAACCCAGCTGGCATCCTGAATTCCATCCTCGTTTCTTAATTCCCTCCTACATTCCATCCCATCTCTAGACCCATCCCTCTACCTCCAAAATACTTAGAGTCTTACGTCCTGTTCATTTTCACTGACTCTCTTCCAACCCAAGCCACCTTCCTCTTTAGTCTGGATGAAAATCTCCTTCACGTCAACTCTCTTCTTCTCCTCCTACTTGGCCACACTTCAACCTTTACCTAAAAGTGTTCTCTTCTAAGGAAATCACATGATAGCACTCTGTTTACTTTAATGACTTTTAATTCATGATAAAATAAAACCTAAACATCTAACCACGGCCTAATCTGGCCCTGCCTACTTTTCCATTTTCGCGTCATTATCAATCTCTCCCTGCTCAGAGAGTTCTCTCCCAGAACTTTTGACATGTCTTATATTTTCCTGTCCCATTACATTGAAGCTTATTTCCACATTAGGTGTTTGCTTTTTTATTTTTATGTTTTTATTTTTTTCTCATGAGAGACTCCCATACCTGGCTCTCTCTTTTTTTCAGCCTCTATATCAGACATCTTATCGGCCTCTCTTTTTTGACTATTCAGTTGCATGACCCGCCCTTTGCCCTTTCCCTGTCATGCTTTACCTTATCTTGTTTTGTCTCTCTCCCCCCTATATTCTGATGCCAAACATTTTCTTGTCCTTCCTTTGATTTTTCAGCTTCTCTTCTGCTACAGTGAGGGTTTCAGAAGCAGAACATTGGCTGTCTAGAAAACACCCATTTTAGCTCACAGCAGGTCCTGAGTAGATAGTTTTTACTTGAATGAATGTACAAAGAGCAGAAGTGTGAACATCATTATATTGTCAGAATTTTATAGGGGGAGTGGAAGAATAAATAATTCTTCCTTGTTTATCTCTCCCAAATCTTCAACATTTCCCCCAATCAACACACACCAGATTTTTGTAAAAGAAATGAGAGAAAAAAACATGTATTTTAAAGCCTTTAAAATACCATTATTCTCCTACCTTAAAATCATGTCTACTGAATTTAATGTAATTTCTCTTCTTTCTTCAGCACTGTGAAATGTCTCAACAAAGGAATATCACAGTTTGATAAAACTGTATTTGATGACTTCTAAGACCTTTGCCAGATACAATGATCAAATTTCACAAGAGGCCTTAAATATAGAAGGTGAAAAAGGTAAGATGAATTTTCACAGATCATACAAACTCGATTTGTCTTTTACAAGTTCTCATTGTGAAAGTAGCCGCTTATGATTTCTCGCTTATTTTTATGAATTAAAGGGAAACGTATTTAAATTATCATTATTTGAAAAATTTCATTTAGTTGTTTGGGTATTAACAAATAGATTCTGCATGAAAAAAAGAGTAATAACAATACAAAATCATTAGGGAAATAAAATCGAAACACTCTTTTCTTTCCTCTTTTTTCTTGGATCTTGACATTGTACATTTTGCTTTATTCTGCATATTTTCCAGCTTTCATGGAGTGAAATAAAATTAATGGGGAAAAGTTATAGCAGCAGAGCCCAAGCTAAAGTCTGTGAAAATCATTACTGGTGTTCTCATTATTGACACATGCCACATTCCAGGACCAAATGTGTGATTTTTATTAAGATTTGGGGATATAATGGTACATTAATTTTATATATATATATACACACACACACACACACACACACACACAAATTGAACCCCCCCAAGCAATACCTATCAAGAAAGCAAATCATTTCCCATGTTTAATACCAATTTGAGAAAAAGAGTTTTTAGAAATAATCTAAGTAAAGTGTATTTCTATATTTCTGATGATTTTTGTTCTTAAAAATGGATTTTTTGGTAGAAAATTACAATGCTAAATGTTCTTCAGATAAAATCTAGCACCCAAATAAAAATGAAATAGTTTCCAAGTAAAAATTATTTCATTCCTATAAAAATTTTTATTCATAAGACTTCATATTCTTGGTTATCATGTGAATATTTGGTGATTTGGTCTAATCATTGTGTAATATACTGTGTATGCTGAGGATAAAAGACTAATAAAATCAATAATGAATATAGCAGAGGTCAGAAGAAAGCCCGCATCTCAGCAAGATTGGTCATGGACATCAAAACAAACCAACAAGGGCATGGAAGGCTGTTTCAATTATGTTTAGAGGGAGCATAGAGAGGGAATGTGTTGCCTCTCTTACTTCTTAAACTATAAAACTCTGAAGCATCGAATGTCTTCTGGGAGCTCACTCAATTCTTGGAAAAATAAAGCTTGATTCTTTGGAATTTGATGCATTCCTTTCCAGAATGCAAGCTTATCCAGAGTTGGTGTGCTAAATGAATGCCGGATTCAGGAGAAAAAGAGAGCAGGGAGAAAAAAAAAATCGATAACAATGAAAGCCGATCGCGAGGGACATACACATTAATAACGCTCGTCTTGAAGGGTAATATTTAAGTAAGCATGAAAAGTGAGCCACCAGAGAATCAAGAGGAAAATTAAATCACACGTTTGTTCAATAATTATTTGAGTAGAAGCTAAACCATACATTAGCAAATGCAAATGATTCTTTTAATTAGACAACAACAAATGAGGTCCAGTAACAGAAGCCAAGCTGTTTGGTCTTGATAATTTTTGTTACAGCGCTCCAGCATCTTAGTGGTATTCCCCTGAGTCTCCATATACTCAACCACAAGGAATAATAATGTAATGCTTTTTTAAACATTGCATTTTTTTCTTTGTTGCAACTGAATATTTTGAGAACAATTTATCCCGTTTCTTCTCTAATGATCAAAAGGCAACGAAATATTTATCAAGTATTCAGTACATTTAATCAATATGGGAAAAATGTTTCTGAAATATAACAATGGACTTTACTTTATGGCAGAAACTGGTGTTGAGTTGAATTCATAGCTGGGAAGGTTTCTTTGTTTGTAACCCACAGAATTCACATGCCACAAAGGGAAGGGAAAATAATAACATCTACATACAATGGAAATAGTAATCTCAGTATCATATTTATATATTTTATTGCAATTTCCCAATAACTACAGGGTATTTAGTAATATTATATTACATACATAAATTTGAATACATAGTGATGCACAAGCTTAAGTAAATTGCTAAGTTACATAGCTACTCAGTGATAGAGTTGAGATTTAAAGGACAATATGACTAAGAATCTCATATTACCTACCCTAAGGCAATCAGTCTACCATGGAGATAGAAAACATTTATTTTAGTTCACGTGGTAAATTGGTAAACTCTTAATTCTGTTTATTCAGCTTCCTACTTGGCATCACAATTGAATGCTTTATCCTCAGCATATACCCAGGGGAGTTATCTCTACCCACATATCTCAAACCACCTCTTTCCCAACATCTCCTACATCAGGGTAGGATATTTCACCTCCAACTCCTTCTCTCTGGATCCCCAAATAAAAACAACTCATTATTTATATCTCCAATAATCTTTGAATGTCTTCACTTCTCTCTGATCTCCATATCTATCCCTGCTGTCCAGTAAGGAAATAACATCATTTATAATATATTTATAAATTTCAACGTCCAATAAAATAACAACTCTAGATAAGTTGAATATTTACTTAAACTACTAACATAATTCTTAATTTGTAATTCTTAAGTGACTGGTTTCACTGAGTGCGAAATCTATTCAACTATTTCTAGATGTAGGTACATTTTAATTAAGAATGTTTTCTCTTAAAATTAAAAAGTCCAAAATTAATTGGACTTTAATTTCAATAACAAAATAAGCATACTTAATAATTCTGAACTTTAATCTCTAAAGAAATTTAAGGACCATGTATGTGGTTGAAACTAAGATAATTGTGAAACCATCATCTCAGACTGATGAAGGGGTACAAAGTGAGAACTAAAGACTCCCAAAACCCTGTAAAGGAACAGATTTAGCTAAAAATAATGATAATAATCAGCCATGGTCCTGTTCTGTGCTTCTCTGTAACTGGTGCTCTGGAGTTGCACAGCTGTTAGTTGTAAAGATTCTTAACTTCCTGTGAGTTGTAAAGATTATTAACTTTCTCCACACAACTATTAGTTATAAAGATCCTTAACTTTCCTCCATAGATAACATCACTGTTTGGAATGCTAAAGGTAACATCTAAGATATCTTCCTGGTCCCACATTCCAGTGGATTGGCTAACCTGCCTCAACCAGTGGCCCATATCGAGGAAACCAACCCAACTGAAATGGCCCCAGTAGCTGAAGCAAAACAAGAAGATGCTGTTCACATCCCTACAATTTTGCCCCAAACGTAGCCAATTATTACACTTTATTTACTAGTCCCCTACCTGTCAAATTATTCTAAAACATTGTCTCCAAAATTCTTGGAAAAGCAGATTTGAGAAATTTTTCCCCTCTTCCCACTCAGCACCCTGCAGAATAAAGTCTTTCTCCATTACAACCCCGACTGCCTCAGTGCATTGGCTCTTTTCTGTGCAGCAGAGAGTAAACCTGGTTGGGTGGCAACAATTATTTATTTATTTATTTATTATTTTTTGAGGCAGCATCTCATTTCATCGCCCCACCCCCACCCCGGTAGAGTGCCCTGGCGTCATAGCTTACAGCAACCTCAGACTTCTGGGCTCAAGCGATTCTCTCTTTCTTTTTCTTCTTCTTTCTTTTTCTTTTTCTTTCTTTCTTTCTTTTTTTTTTTTTTTTGAGACAGAGTATCACTTTGCTGCTTCAGGTACAGTGCCATGGCATCACAGCAACCTCAAACTCTTGGGTTCAAGAAATGCTCTTGCCTCGGCTTCCCAAGTAGCTGGGACTACAGGTGCCTGGCACAATGCCCAGCTATTTTCTTTATAGACAAGATCTTTAACTCATTAGCTCAGACACCTGCCTCAGCCTCCCAGTCAAGTGATTCTCTTGCCTCACCCTCCAGAGTAGCTGGGATTATAGGCACCTGTCACAATGTTTGGCCATTTTTAGAGGCAGGTCGTGCTCTAGTTCAGGCTGGTCTGGAACTTGTGTGCTCAGGTGATCTGTCCTCCTTGGCCTCTCAGAGTGCTGGAATTACAGGTGTGAGACACCATGCCCAGCCAATGTGGCAACAATTAAGAAAAGAAAAATTCATTAAAATTTAAAAATTTTATTTTTAAAATTAAAATAGTAAAAACTGACTTTGTGTTTCTTTTGGTAAGTTATTACATACATTTTAATATATCTATATATTTGTTTAACCTCCACCAAGCAAGAGTAAAAGAAAGAGTTTGTGTTCCTTTTTATTTATAATCAGTATTCCATTTTGCAGACATATCACAGTTTGTGTAGTCATTTACACATTGAAGGATATTTGGGGTGTTTCTAGTTTGGAGCAATTAAAAGAAGAGATACTATAAATAATTTAAACAAGTCTTTTTGTGATCAAAACCTAGGAATAAAAATGCTAGGTTATATGGGAAGTATATATTTAATACTGTCAGAAATTCCCAAATCTTTTTCCAGAATAGCTGTGCCATTTTGCACTCTTACCAGCAATGTGTGAGAGAGCTCTGGTTGCCCAGTTGCTACGGAACTTGGCGGGCCCTTGGTATTATCATTCCTAATGGTCCAAGTTTGCTTTGGCTATCATTTCTCTCTGTCTGAAATACTTCCTTTAGTAGTACTTTCAGCACAAATTTATTGCCAACTAATTATCTCAATTTTTCTTCATGAAAAGTGTCTTAATTTCAACTTTATTCTCGGGGGATATTTTCTTTGTATATGATAGTCTGGTTCTATTTTTAACATTTTAATATGATATATTATTTTATCTAAAAAGAAAGGTGTAGTCATAGTGCATAATATTTGTGTGCAATAATTATTAGAATGGAGTTAAAAAAGTTTTTATCAAAAAAAGAGATTATTAAGAGAAGGATGGAAACAAGTTATCTCATGTATTTCTTTCAGCATTCAATAAAAAAAATCCATTTAATAAAAAAAACAAGAATGACCAAGAGGAAACACAGTCAACTAAGAGGCCTATATGTTACTGGACATTACAATTATCAGGCATTAAAATAACCATGATAATGTATTTAGAAAATGTATGCCAAAATGAAGTCTAAAAAAACAAATGCAAATTGCTAATATTTGGAAGCAACTAAGATGTCATTCAGTAGATGAATGGATAAATCAACTGTGGTGCATTCAACAATGGACTATTATTCAACATCAAAAAGAAAGGAGCTAGCTATCAAGTGATAAAATGACGTGCAGGAAACTGAAATATATTTTACTACGTAAAATAAGCAAGTGTGAAAAAGTTATGCAGTGAAGGGTTCCAATTATACAATATTCTGGAAAAGGCAAAACTGGGGAAGCAGTAAAAAGATCAGAGATTGTCTGAGACTCGGGGAGAGATAGAGATGGACAGGCAGCGCACAGAGGACTTCTAGAGCAGTGAAACTACTCAGTATGATACTATAATGGTGGATTTCTAAATTTGTTCAAATCCAGCAAATGCACAGTACCAAGATCAAACCCTAAAAGAAACTGTAGACTTTGGGTGACAATGCTGCGTCAGTGTAGGTTCATCAGTGGTACCGAAGGTATCATTCCGGTGTGGGATGTTGCTAAGGGTGGATAACGGAAGGAGACTTGCTTGTGTAGGGCGGGGAACTCTTTGTACCTTCTGCTCAATTTTGCTGTCAATATAAAGCCTAAAACTGTGTATCAGAATATAAAAATGACTACTATAAATCTTAGGCACCCATTTGAAAACAGGTAAAATATAAACTGATACATATGAAGGGGATAGACCAATGGCCATGATACAAATGAAAAGGGGATCACCATCACTCTTCAGAAAAATGCAAACAAAGCAATGAGGTTTCACCGTACCATCTCTAGAATGGCTACAATGAAAAAACAAACAAAAATCCCCTCTAGTTTACAGAGATGAAATGAGAAGCTAGCCTATCACTCGCTGGTAGGAATACAGATTAATCACAATCACTTAAGCTCACTACCGACACTGTCCGCTAAAGCTGAGCAGCTGAATACCAGGACATCTATTTTCCCAGGGGAAATACATTTGTATGTGTACCAATAGATACACACAGAAAGGTTAATAGCAATGTTATTTGTGATATTCAAATACTAAAAAAATTTAAGTATTCATCAATATTCCTTCTAAGGAATAAATAAGTTATGGAAAAAGTTGACCAGAAATACGTGCATGCAATTACATGAAAAGAATTTGGTTCCATATAAAATTATCCAATTCTCCTTTGCTTAGAAAAAGAAAATAGGAAACCATTTGAAATTTGCTTTCAATTATTATGGACTTTATATTCAGCATGTCAGAGATAAGTTAGAGCAATATTGAAATGACTCCCTTATAATTCCCAATTCCTAGAATCAATATTCCCACACAGCCCTTATTTTAGGATTTTGGTGTATATCTGAGAATGTTGATTTCAAATCATTTTTGGAAAAATTAAAAAATAAGTAAATAATTCTGGGGCAGGCAGGAGGTGGTGGTTATGGAGAATCCCTAGATCCTACGATGACTTCAGCCCTTCAGAAGAAATATCTCTGATACTGCATCCTGAAGGGGATAGTGAGACTCAGAGAAAAAATTATTTCTGTCATATTTCTTTGCTTTGAGTATTTGAAACTGCTTTAAAAGAAGAAAATTGAAATTATTGTATTTTATTTATGAAAGTTTTCTTATTTACAACAACTGTTATGAAATTAGCAATGCAAGAATGTAGATTTTATTGATATGAAAATATTTTAATTTATAAAATAGAATAACCAGTCTTATATGTGTATTTACCAGTTGTAACTTATGTTTATATACCATACTCTGTTTTCTTACTGTTATCAATTGCACACAACTTGCTAATATGTTCTACTAAAAATACTGGATTACTTAAGATTGTTTAGTTAATGTCTCAGCTAAAATAGCAAAAATGTCTAGATATTATTTTAGAACATCCATTGCAAAGCATAATACAGGTTGATATTTTCGTCCCAAAGTAAGAGTGTATTAAAAAGCATTCTGATTAAATAAAAATGGTAGAGATGTTAGACACTGGTCTGGAATGATTGACTGAGATAAAGGATTGCCTCCTGCTTTAACAACTAAAATAAATAAATTAACCCTTGTCATAGAGTGGAAAATAAAATGACAAACTTATTAGTTTTTTAAGAGTCAATGTCCACCTCCTCAATCTAAAAGTTTGTGTGGCATTTCTCATTGTGGAGGTGTTCATTTAAAAGAATTATGATTAATTTGAGAATCCACTGAAAAATAACTTGTAGCAAGATTATGGATAACTAAGTATAACAAGAATCAGATTTTAAAAAGCCACAATGGTAGAAATATATATCATACACACATATATCCGCGTGGGATGCGTAGGTGTATGTGAGTACAGATAAGAGATATATAGATAAATGCTTAAGACATTGTGTAAATATATTTATCTCTATCTAAATATATTTCCTGTTGTTGCTGGCATCTGAGATTTTAGGACCACTTTGTTTGAGGAGCTGAGAATATTCCATGAAAAATGGACCTTTTGAAAGAAATAGTATTTTGATGTGTTTTTCACGATCATTTTGATTTCGTAGAATGTTTTCCACATTGTCTGTTGTTTAGACTGGAATTCTTAAGTTGCTTTTCATCAGAAAAATCATGGATCGTAAATATTTGATGCTACTAATTGCTAATTTGTTTTAAATTCTCATTATTCGCCTTTGCCTCTACTCCTGATGGTACCTTGGTGAGTTTTCACCTGAATTATCGTATTAACCCTTCCCCAAATCTGGTATCCTTGCTAACTCATTGACTCAATGACTATCCAATGCCAGATAGGTACTATGCACAATTATTTAAATCTGGAAATAGATCAAAGAACAAAATAAGCTTTCATGAAGTTAACGTCCTTGTTCAGAGGAACACAGGTAGAGAAGGTGATGAGTACTGTGGGGAAAAAACAGAATTGTAAAAGCTGGAAGTTAATCTTCCTAGCCAGTCCGTTACGAAGGAAAATCCTTCTCTTCCTTTTGGTTTTTGCACTCAGTACTACTCAGTGAGTAGTATTCCTCAAAAACTTTAAAAAGAACAAAAAGAAAATAGACATGATACTTCAAGATATCCAGGGAGTTATAATTTATTGAGTTTAGTGTAGAATATTTAACATTTTCACACTAAGCATGCAAAATTACCTATGATACAGTTTGTTTGCTCTTGAGGAGTTTCTGTCATGTTGTACGGCATCGATAAAACATGTCAGAAGTTCCAATTTTCTGGTGCTTTCGGCTATACAAACTGAAGAGGATACAGTGACAGCCACCCACTGTCAGCAACCATGTGGGCCACTGGCTCAGAGCTAATAATGCATTTTTGTGATGCCTTTAGATATTTGAGAAACATTTATTCTAAACCAAAAAAAAAAACCCTTCTTCCTTTTTGAAAAAATTTGAATGGATATTGCAATTGAAATTGACTTTCAGTAGCAATGACAGACTTTTAGCTATATAAAATGAGTTTTGCAAATCATACAAAAAAGACTGGCTATTTTGACTGAAGCTATTCCTGGCAGCAGCTCTTGAGGTCTTTACCTTTATGTGTTTTCTTGTTATCAAAGTAGCTATTGAAGCCTCTTTCAATGCCTCTACCTAATATAGAAGTAACTTTACTAAATTCATATAGAAAGTCTTGCATAAAAACATACCATTTGAGGGGTGGCACCTGTGGTTCAGTGAGTAGGACGCCAACCCCATATACCGAGGGTAGCAGGTTTGAACCTGGCCCCGGCCAAACTGCAACAAAGAAATAGCTATGTGTTGTGGTGGGTGCCTGTAGTCCCAGCTACTCGGAGACTGATGCAAGAGAATCACCTAAGCCCAGGAGCTGGAGATTGCTGTGAGCTGTGACAGCACAGCACTCTACCAAGGGCAACAAAGTGAGACTGTGTCTCTAACAGAAAAAAGTACTGGTGGTGCCTGTAGCTCAACTGGCTAAGGTGCCAGCCATATACACCAGAGCTGGCAGGTTTGAATCTGGCCTGGACCCACCAAACAATGGCACAACAACAACAACAACAACAACAAAATACCATTTTGAAACCTAGTAATAATTATTTTTATTTCTTATAATAGTCCAGAATATCTGACACAATTTTTTTTAATCAAGATAGGGAATGTCATAGGCCCTTTAATCCCTATGTGAAGTATACTATAAAAACTGGCTAGTTTAATGACTTTAATTAGCTTGCCACCAAAAATATTTTAATTTGGTCATCTTTTCCTTGTATTTGAATTATTCAGTCAAAATAGAAGGCAAAACGGAAATATTTTCCTTTTCTACTTCGTGTAGATCTTTTTGCATTCATTGTGAGTTCACTTTATAACAATGAATTAGTTTTAAATGGATTTTAATATTCAATGACTAAGTTTTAAGTAGGAGCAAATAAGCTTTTAAAAATACAGAGGAAAATGCTTGCTAATTTAGTATCCAGTATCCTACTTTCTTGCATGTTATGTGCAGAGTATTTGTTCAGGGAATATTTAACAAAAAGCTAAAACTTGTACACACGTGTTTACATGGATGGAGCTGGACAATATTCTTCTTAGCCAAGTATCCCAAGAATGGAAGAATAAGTATCCAATGTACTCAGCCCTACTATAAAACTAATTTATAGCTTTCATAGGAAAGCTATAACCCAATTTTAGCCCAGGAATATGGGGAGAGGGGAGCAGGAAGAGGGGAGGGTGGATGGAGGGATCACGCCTATGGTTCATCCTATAAGGGTACATGTGAATCTCTCTAATTGTAGAATATAAATGTCTTAACACAATAACTAAGAAAAAGACATGAAGGCTAAGTTAACAAAAAAAAAAAGAGGAAACTGAGGCATAGAGGGTTTTAATAATCTGCCCGTAGTCACAGAGTAAAATAGAAGTTGTATACTCCTCTGCCCGTTGGTACCAAAATCTTGCTTCCAGGCAGGATAAGAAGAAAGACCGCTTCAACCTCCTCTAACTCTTTGGCCCATTACATGGAATTGA
The DNA here is from genome assembly GCA_963574575.1 of Galagoides demidoff. Lineage (NCBI taxonomy): Eukaryota > Metazoa > Chordata > Mammalia > Primates > Galagidae > Galagoides > Galagoides demidoff. The sequence continues at coordinate 30,260 of CAUYQV010128513.1, read as the reverse complement.
TATAATAATTGTTAGAATTCTTCCTTTGGGGTTAAAGAGCGTGTGATTTGAGAAAGAGGGTAGGGGCCAGAGAAACATACTTGTTCTCCCTACCGCATGCATCAAGATGCTAAATGCTGCCCATATTTATTATACATCAAACATTAATAAAACACTTAGAAATGAAAAATTTCAAGTTTTATATCTTTTTCACTGAAGCTAATGATTCTTTTAGCTGCATTTTTTTTTTGTACTTCAAGCCCTATGCCATAAAAGCTGAACTGAGACCATTATTTTGTAGTTAAAAAAAAATGCGTTTCTCAGGATCAATTAAAATAATGATGACAAATCTGCTTACTGTAAGGCATTAAAAATGAATTATTGCAATTTTGTACTAGAAACTAAGTAATTTATGTTAAATATCTCTTAAAGATTGCCCCATGATGATTTTCTTCATTTAAATGTCTACTTACTTTTCTTTATTGCTACCTGTTTATTACAAAGGATAAGACCTGATTTAACTTGAATCTTTTAAGTTTAAAAAACTTTTTTCATGATCATAACAAATACATGGAAATGATCGTGTCTAAGGTGGGAACAGTATTTGAACAATGCTGTATATTTGGGCATCAAAAGACACTTTGCATTGTATTTTTTCCTGACCAACTATGAAGGCATCCAAGCTGAAGTTCTGTCTTCCATTAAACAGATGTAGACTATTAAAGAATTGTAGCTATGACCCAATCTCAGAAATGTACCCTTACTTCTTTCTGAAAGGTAAACTCCAGGGACATCAGTTCGAAGCAAAGAATGATTTAGAGGATTGCGTAGATGACACACAATTCTGTAACATGTTCAGAATTAGAGTAGGGAGAATTTTAAATGTTGGTACTGAGGAATTCTATGCACTTGTGCTAATCACTGATAACCTAAATATTATTTTGAATAGATGTGGTAATAAGAGCATCACATATTTGGAAGATACCATTTTAGTTTTGTCCCTCCAGCGGTGATGTGACCAAAACTTTGCAAGTTTCCATTGTCTTACAGATCAAATCCAGTAGAGAAGACAGAGCCTAATGTTGGCTTTGAGGTCTACTAGTTCTGTTTCACACTCTGCTATTTTTAACCAAGTATCTTATGAAATGAACACCACTGGCCTTCTTTTTCCTTTTTTTTATTTCATTTTTAAAGATTTTTTAAAAGAATAACATGCACAAAGAAATGCACACCCATCTTCAGGTCAGACTGCAGCGTCTTCACAAAGCAAATATACTCATGGAATCAGGTATAGGTCAAAAGAAAGACTGTTACTAGCAACATAGCTTCTTAGGTCACTTCAATCACTAGAACCACAGCCATCGCTATGGTGACTTCTAACACAAACTTCTAAAAATAAAACTGGATTTGCTTATTTGCATAAATGCAATCATAAAACACGATTGAAGTTAGGTTGAATCTATAGGTCAAGCCAGAGGATATTGACATCTTAACACTATTGGCTCTTCCAATCCATAAACATGATATATCTCCCCATTCAATTAAATCTTCATTAATGACCCTCAGCCGTGTTTTGCAGTTTTTACTGTGTTGGTCTTCCACATATTTTGTTAATGTTACACCAAATTATTTCATAACTTTTGATGTCATTATAGGCTGAATTTTAAAATTTCAGTTGCAGTTGCTTATTGCTAATATGTGAAAACCCAATTAAACTTTTAAATGGACACTGTAACCTGTAACCTTGCTAAACTCACTTAATAGTTCTAACAGTATATTTGTAGACTCCCTGGAAATATCAGTGTGATTATATGTCTGCAATTTATCATAGTATTACTTCTTCTATTTCAATCTATATGACTTGTGCTCCTCTTTCTTGCCTGACTGTGCTTTCTAAGGCAAGAAAGGAAATGGTGAGGAAATTTCCAGGAAATTTCCACCAACATCGAGGAAATTGGTGAATATGATCACCTAGGAAGAGAATTGATTTTTTTTTTTTTATACAGAGTTTTACTATGTTGCCCTAAGTAGAGCGCCGTGGTGCACAGCTCTTAACAACCTCAAACTCTTGGGCTTAAGCGATTCTCTTGCTTCAGCCTCCCAAGTAGCTGGGGACTACAAGTGCCCACCACAATGCCTGGCTATTTTTTTGTTGCAGTTGTTGTTTAGCGGGCCCAGGTCGGGTTCAGACCCTCCTGCCTCTGTGTATGTGGACAGTGCCCTAATGCTGAGCTATGGGCACTGAGCTAGGGAAAAGAATTTTTTGTGTGTGTGGTTTTTTGGGTGGCATAATTTAGCCATTTCTTATCAAGTATGGCATTGGCTATAGATTTTATACCTAGTGGAGGAAATTTTTTTCATATTTCTGGTTTGCTGATAATTCTTTTTTATCATGCAAAGCTGCTTAATTATGTTCAATATTTGTTCTAAATCTATTCATATCAACATGTTTTTCTTATTTGTAACATGATGGTTTACATTGATTGATTTATGAATCTGAATCAACCTTTCATTCCTAGAATAAATTCGACTTTCTGGATTAATACCTTCATATTTTGCTAAGGGATTTATTTCTGTGTTCATGGAGGATACTGATCTATACTTTTAAGATATTTGGCTTGATTTCAAGATAAAACTTTCTTCATAAAATGCATTTAAAAGTATTACCTACATTTCTATTTTCTGGAAGAGGGTTTGTAGAATTGTCTCCTCCCTCCCCTTTAAATATTTGGTAGAATTCACTGGTAAAGTCATGTCATAAAAATCCCATACAGTCACTGGGATTTTCTTTGTGGGAAAAATTTTTGAATTAAAAATGTGATTGACTTATTCAGTTGCTGTAAAATATATTGAATTAATCAGGTTATTTACTTTGTAATTGATCTTTGATAGATTTTGAATTTCCAGAAATATACTAATTTACCTTAAATATCTATAATAACCATGGGGAGGCCTCGTGTTGGATAATGATTTTTCCCTTGCTTCCTTCATCATTTCTTTGGTTCATGGATTGATTGCTCTTACCCTTCACTGTCAGAGCTATAAAAAAAATATTTCCCAGATCTTTTGTATTGACCATCTCATTAGTTTCCTGTTAAAAATCCCTACCAAGTATGGGAGCCCTGAAGCCTGCAGCCCCCAGAGATTCTTGCTCTCATACTTGTCACACTCAGCCACCAGAAATTCATGCTTTTTTTTTTTTAAATCTTTGCTTCTTTCTTATTAATTACATCATTTAGAAGTTCTTTAGCAATGACAATGACCATCTTTAACTTATCTCATTTGTGAGAGTGTGCTTTCAATTGGTTGTCCAACCTTTTATGCTTTCATTCCCATATACTTGATCTTCATGCTTCTAAAATATGTTTTCTCCATATTCTTATCATTTAAAGTTATAATAAGAATATATTTTTATATCTTCCCACATTTTTATCATTTCTGGATTATGTCATCTTTTTGTTTTGATCCAAACTTCCATTTGTCATATTGTCTTTCCCAGAAAAACGCTCTCTGGCAATTCTTATATTGTCATATCTGTTGCCAAAAAATTATCTTGTTTTCCATTTTTCTATACTGGTCTTTATTTTTTCTTCAACTCTGAAAGACATATTTTCTAGGTATACAATTGCAGGTTCATGGTTCTATCATTCAATATGTAAAAATGTTGCCTTTTACAAAATTTTTTTTCTTTTACTACATCATTTTCTTTTACTTCATTTTATTTTTACTATACTCAAAATGCTACTTAGTTTTGATGAGATATCTGATGTTGTTAACTTTGCTTCTTTATAAATAATATTTCCTTTTTATCATCAAGATTATATTTTCCATTGATTTGAGCACATTTGCATTCCTCTTAGTATTCTCTGAGGTGCTTGTATCTGTGTGATTTTTTTTCCTTTTAATTAATTTTGGAAAAACCTCAGCTATTATGCAAACATTTCTTTACCTGTTACCTATTTCTTCTCTTGCTGGGACTCCAGTGACATGTATTTTAGATCTTTGCTATTATCTCACAGAAAGAGAAAGTAATTTTCTGATCATTTACTCTCTTTTTCCCTCTGTGTTCACTCTGTGTAGTTTGAATTGACCCATCTTCAATTGTATTTCATGTGTGCTCTGCTGGGTCTAGTCTGCCTTTAAGTTTATTGAAGGGATTTGTGTTCTCTAATACCGTGTGAGTTTCTTTTTATTGACATTTCCATTTCATCTTTTTTTTCATAGTTTTCATTGTTTCTCTCTACTGAGACTCACCCCTATTCCTACATGTTGGCCATTTTTCCTATTAGTGTCTTTACCAAATCTGTCATATATGTTTTAAAATATTTCTCAGATAGTTTTGTTGTGCCCTAAATTTTCCCCAAGAAGCCCCCCAGCAAACAGTCCGAGGCACACACCCATGTAAGAAGCACGAGGTGAGCTTTATTTCAAGCCTGGGCCAGGACTCTCCATCCAGAGAAAGCTCCAAACCCAGGGTCGGGCAAGTTTTGTAGGGTACAGAATGCAAGAAGGGTGGGATACAATTTTCATTGGTGGTTCATGATTACAATAGCACGGGGAGGCTCTTGATTGGCACAGGGGGATTTCTTAACTAATCACGAGGGCTGTGAGGTGGGGGTCTAAGGGTATGGGGCAAGAGGGGTAAGGGTGGGGGTCGGGGGTGGTATGGAGCAAGAGGGGTGTGGGGTAACCGGGCATGAGGGGCGAGGGGTGGGGTGCACTCCTGATTGGCTGGTTAGGATGCTTGATTTCAGGGAAAAGCCTGGTTTTAGGGGAAGTTGAACTAAGATGGCGGTAGGGTCTCAAAATGGCGGGGGTGGAATGGGGAAGTTCTATAACTAAGCAGTAGCATGGTGCTGGCCTGGCTCTCGCAGTTTCAACTTCCAACACATGTCTGTTTCTGTCTTGATTGTTTGTCTTTTTATTCCATTTGTTGATTTTTGCCATTGCTGTAGTTTGGTGTGCCTCACAGTATTTTCCTGTATTGAATGCTGTGTGTTGATTGTGCCAGAATATTGGAGGTGGAGGTAGATGGTTTTTATACCCACAAGTGCGTGTGCCTCTGTTTCTGTTAGGCCATACTGTAGAAGTCAAAGGCAATCTAAGTAGTTGAACTGGGTTGAATTTTGTTGTTGCTATAATTACAAACAATATATCTCAGTGGTGGGCTGTGGTACCTTGTGCACCATGTGAGTCTTGGAATCTAGAGGGTTTTCCTCAGTTTACTGGTTCTGTGTTGTACTTTCAGCTTTTGGCGGATATTTTCTCTTCACTTACATCCTTCCTCAAGAGCTTGTTGTTGTTGCTTGACCCTCTGTTCAAAGTTCAAGGTCAAGGTGGAGCTTATAAGCTGGTCCTCCTACTAAAGCCTCAGTATCAGTAGTGGGGTTATCTCTGCATTCCTCTGTTCCACTCCCCCAGCCACTGGCAGCAAGACTTATACCTCTGTCTGGTATAAGGTCACATCTTATTTCTCCTTGAACATCTACTTTGTACCCAGAGAAGGTACTGATCTCATGTGGGTTTCCTGTCTTCCCTATTTTGGTGGATAAAGTCCTCTTCTACTTTTCTCTTGTTTCAGAAAACCAGTTTCTGACAACTGGTTTTTACTTCTATTACCTTTCCAACAGCAGTGAATCTGTGTTTTAGAGTACAGGAAAGAGGACTTCTTTTCATTTCTCTAGTGCCAAACAGCTTTTGCTTCATTTGAAAGAAGTTTCTGCGTAACAGGGAGGGTAGCTTCCCGATGTCTTTGTCCTACCCACAGTTTGTCTTGTGATCTCCCAGTAGAGACTAAGAGAAAAGAGTTGGTGACTGGACGTTGACTCCTTTGATCTTTGGGCCTCCCAAGGATTTCTGGATTCAGAGTATCAATTCTCAAGGAAGGGATAGTCTGGCCTTTCCTTAGTTATTTCAGTTGATTTTAAAATCAGATATTTCATAACGTATAATTTACTTTGTGGATTAGAAAAGATTCATTAAGGAAGGATGAAAGAAGAATGACCCAATCAAATTACAAAGCTTTATAGTTTGGTCTTTAAGAATTTATTAAAATTTATGTTTTTAAAGTATTTTCATGACTGCATCCCACTGCTTCTGCACTCTGCTAAAAGGTAAAACAATTAATATATTCTGTCTCTATTCAGATGATCTTGTTACGCTTGAGAACTTATTTCATCTGCTTACGTTGTTACCTCAGCTTCCTATGGATCAAAGTTATGGATTTGTAGAATATCTGCATCTTTACCTTCATGGGGTGGAATGATATTCACTTTCAATTTTTGATATCCTAAGTTATTTATAACTAGAGAACAGATTTCATGACATTCCAAAAAATACCTAATTTTAGTACAAAGAAAAAAGATAATTTTTAGACTATAACCTGTGGTTTTACTACCTTCTTTATAATTAACATAATTTAAAATATATTCATGGTTATTAATTTTAAGGAAACAATTAGGCAACTTTACATTTAATAAACAACATTACTGAGGCTAGGGAGTTTTTTTAAATGTAAATAGAACACCTTTTTAATAATAATAATTGAAAATTGAATTAATTTTGATAACATGAAAACCCTTTTTGTGTGGATTTACCCAAGTTTAAAATGAAGTTTTATTATGAAAAATAATTTTTCTATAATAGCTTCTGTTTTCCTTAGGAAGACATTGTTATTTGTGATGCTCATGTAATTATATGCCAGTGTAACTCAAGTATGTAATGACATTTTTCTTTGAAAGCATTTAAATAAGTCAGGAAATTGCTTTACTGTTCTGTTTCCTGACTTAAAACCCACTTTTGCCATGTTCATTTTATTATACAATCTGTCTCAACTCATCCAGGCAAAATATATTCCACAAAGCATAATGTGCACTGCGTGTTTTACTGGTTGATAGCCATATAATTGTATCCATTCTTGCATTTATATTTGTACATAGACATTTAGCATATTATACATAAATAGTTGGGTTTATAAATGTGCATGAAAATAATGTCTGAATAAGGATTCACACATATTTATTTCCCTTTCCTTAGTTATTTCAGTTGGTTTTAAAATCAGATATTTCATAAAGTATGATTTACTTTGTGGATTAGAAAAGATTCATTAAGGAAGGATGAAAGAAGAATGACCCAATCAAATTATAATGTATAATTAGTGTGATTAGAAAGTAAAAAATGAGTTAGACCTTATGCTTCTAAAAATCTGTTCATGTTATTTTTCAATCCACAACACATGAGCATATTGTCTACCAATTACAATGAATTAATGCAATTCTAGGTGACAACATAAATTTTCATTTTCTTGGAGGAGAGAAGCTATTTGCAAGTACTTAGGTGGCAAGGTAGTCACTAACATTCTGTGGAAACACTTTCAAACAAATGTTCACTAAAATCCTTTCCTGATGATCTCAACAAATTGCCAATGGCAGGAATGTGGGGTCCATTACAGGAGAGGGGACTTGTTTTGTCATCATATTCACTGTGAAACCATTAGAATGATGTTTGTCATTTTTCCTCCCAACATGAGCTTGGAAACCACAATCATGTACCATTAGTTTTTTCCTTCTTGTTGGGTTTGTAGAACTATTTTGACTACTTGGGAAAGTATATGGACCTGGTCTCAGAGAAAATTATAAGTTACAGGACAAAGAGTGGGGGAAAGGGCTGGAATAACACATAGCAGTCATGCTGTAGACAAACATTGCTGGGAGTGCATGCTCCTTCCACTCTTTTGGAATGAAATTTTGACATATGCACCCTGCAAGCCAAACATTTAATGTTTTGAGTAGATACCATCATGACTTAAAAATGATGTATTGGAACAGTAGTGATTCTTTTATCGTAGCTATGTACAGATAAACCTTTTTAAGGAAACAGGTATATTTTTACTTTGTGTCAAATGTAATTTTAATGTTTTTTTTTACTCAACAATTCTGAAGTTGGAATGAGTTTTTCTTTTATTTGTTGCTTTCTTTCCTCATTTGTAAGAGGTTGACATCACAATAAATTGCTGGCCCTTTGGTAAAAACTAAATTATATACACTTTCCCTTCTAAATTCTGACTTGTTTCTGTTTTACTCCCTATCCTTCATGAAAATGTATCTGTTGACCACACCTATGGAGCAAATAGCAAGGGTACAAGTCAAGCCTATCAGGGATAGAACATAAATGTCTCAACACAATAATTAAGTAAATGAGGCGAAAGCTATATTAATTAGTTTGATGTAAGCATCCCAAATTGCCTAAAAAATCAACATTGCACTCCACAAATGCATAAAAGTATTCATGATCTATGTGTATAAGTCTTAATAAAAAGAAAAAAAAAGAAAATGTATTCAAGAGGCTGAAGTAACATGGCGATGACATTGGACTCTGTCCTTAGGTAAAGCGAACGAGACTGAAGTTTTTTGGATGTTCCAGGTGTGATTTTCTTTATCAAAAGGCCATTGTAGCAGTTATGGAAATGGGCGGCAGCCAGGACTCAAATAAGCATGTGGTGTCAGCTAACATCTTTCCTTTCAAATTTAAAACCAAATATTTGTTCATATCAACTTCTGTATATGGTTTCCATGCAGCTTCCTAAAGGGAGATAGTATATCATACTATGTCCTCAATCGAAGATGAAATGTATAAAAACTGCCTAAAAGCTTGGAGTAGGAAGAGGAACAAGCAGCCATGGAAGCAGTTCTACATGGGATGTACAGAGTCTGCAAGAGGAAATTCATCACAGAAGAGGACGTGAATCCAAGGACAGCCAGAAAGCCCTCCTCCCACCAAAAAAAAGGGAAAATTGTTTCAGGTGGCTCTGAGATCAGAAAGAAAGCTAACTGTAGATCCCTCCAGTTCCCAGTTGTCTTAGCTTACATGCAGATACCTCAGGGATAAATGTCTTTGTGTATGTCCTGGAGATCCACCCAAGCTCACTGTGACAAGCTCACTTAACTAAACAATGTTGCATTCTCTCTTTGCCACCGTCTGACGTCTACCAGAGCCCTTTGTGTCTCCAGTGACACAGTGGAGTTGGAGAAATTCACTGCTTCTCACAGATAAAGGGCAGGATGGCATCAGAAAGGTCACCTGAGTTCAGAGGAGACTGACAGGATTGCTGCTGAGAGCAGAGTAGCTCAAGCCAGTATAGCATCGGCTGAAACTCAAGTGAGAATGTGGAAGACAACCCTTGCAGTCTACTTGTGAAGGACACATTGAAATTTGCAGCCGTATACATGGGAGCTTGGAGCCTGGTAAATTGGGCTTTTGTATTAATGCGATCTAATTTGTACCTATAAGAGTGGGAACATCACCATTATATTGTGTTATTTGTATCTTAGCTTCACTATCTACTGCTAAGGCAGAATCTTTCTATGCTGGGTCTTTTATTAACCTTTATAAAGAAAACTATTTTTCACTAAAATGTTAGCAAAGATCCTCTTAAAATTCCCCTTTACTTCACCTAACAATTGACATCATAGTAGGAAATTTCTGATAAAATTAAACCAATTTCTTTAGGGATCTCAGACAGGAAAGAGGAGATGATAATAGTATCCCAGGTACTAAGTTGAGACTAGGGTCACATTACTTGATACTACTGTGCTGTATACAAACCATAAAATTTTGAATACAGTTGACTTTGCCAATTTCAATAAAAGCAATATTAAATTAATATTAGATTAAAATTTAATTCAACAGTCTTGAATTAAAAAAAAGAAAACTGATAGTTTATTGTTTTTCTTAAATATAAGTCTAAATCAAGGATAGGTAATTTACTTTCAAATAATGTTGATAGCTTTAAACAACAGATAAGAAGTTTCCAAAGATCATTATCTTCAGAGGGGGAAATTGTGAATAGGGTGAGGAGTATGTTTTAACCATATTCAGTAATGCATGGGGCGGCACCTGTGGCTCAAAGGAGTAGGGCACTGTCACCATATGCTGAAGGTGGCGGGTTCAAACCCAGCCCAGGCCAAAAAAAAAAAAAAAGAATTCATATTCAGTAATGCAGATGTAGAAAGAAAATGATGAGAAGTTTTACCTGGTCTTTCTTCCCACAGTATGTATAAAAATGTTAGAAAGGATGGGAAGTTTTGTTTAAGATTTCTTCAAGTAAACCAAGAAACAGAAGCTGAGGGTTTTCCTACACTGCTTTAAATTGTTAAAAGAAAATTTATGGTTACCACAACACTCACTCTGGAATCGTCTTTTTTTTTTTTCTTTTGAGACAGAGTCTGACTATGTCATCCTCGATATAGTACCATGGTGTCACAGCTCACAGCAACCTCAAACCCTTGAGCTTAAGCAATTCTCTTGCCTCAGCCTCCCAAGTAGCTGGGGCTACAGGTGCCTGCCACAATGCCCAGCTACTTTTGGTTGCAGTTGTCATTGTGTAGCAGGCCTGGGCCAGGCTTGAACTTGCCACCCTCAGTGTATGTGGCCAGCGTCCTTACTCACTGAGCTATGGGCACCAAGCCTCACTCTGGAGTCTTAAGGATTGCAGAGAAAAATAAAGGTGTTTGGCTTGGCATGGTGGCTCATGCCTGTAATTCTAGACCTCTGGGAGGCCAAGGCCAGTGGATTGCTTGAGCCCAGGAGTTTGAGACCAGCCTAAGCAAGAAGGAGACCCAATCTCTACTAAAAAATACAAAAACTGGCCAAGCGCTGTGGTGAGTGCCTATACTCTGAGCTACTCAGGAAGCTGAGGCTTGAGCCCAACAGTTTGCAGTCATTGTGAGCTATGATGCCATGGCAGTCTACTCAACATAGAGTGAAACTCTGCCAAATAAATAAATAAATGGAAAAGAAAGGAAGAAAAGGAATAAAGTATTTTTTAAAAGTGTGGGCTGAGGGAAGCTCTTCACCAGGTGGCTAAACTTCTTTTTTCCTGGTGATGGCACCTTTTAGTGGCACCTGAGGGCCCACACTCTCCACTGTCTACCTGTGGCCTACTATAGCAACAAAATATTCTGTATTTCTCTCTCAGCTCATCTGCCAAATATTTCTCCTTCATGTTCTTGACCACTCTAAGGACCAGAAAACACCCAATGCCCAGAAAACCAAACAGTACCATCTTTTATTTGCATTATGTTACGGTCCAGATGGAGGTGGCCAGGCCCTGAGGTTCTATTAGTCTGATACTTCATTAGAAATAGCCACAAGAGACTTCTTACCATTTTAATAGAGTTCACTCCTTTAACTTCCACGTGTTTTACTTTGTGCTATTATATTTCAGCCATCTATAAATACTGATTTGCTTAATTAATTTTTTTTTTTTTTTGAGACGGAGCCTCAAGCTATCCCCCTGGGTAGAGTGTCATGGCATCACAGCTCATAGCAACCTCCAACTCCTGGGCTCAAGCGAGTCTGCTGCCTCTGCTTCCCAAGTAGCTGGCACCACAGGTACCTGCCACAATGCCCGGCCATTTTTTGGTTGCAGCCATCATTGTCGTTTGACGGGCCTGGGCTGGGGATTTGAACCTGCCACCTTAGGTGTACGTGGCTGGCGCCTTAGCCGATTGAGCCACAGGCGCCAAGCCTGCTTAATTAATTTTTAAGTAGATATGTTTCTGTAGTGTTTCACTTATACAGCGTCATACAACATAGAGTAGGCACTCTTCAGAGATATGAGGATATAAATTTCCTATGGGTATTTGAGCATTAAAATATTAGATATTTCTTTATTGGAAGGATCAAAATGAAAAGTTTACTTTTCAGAAACTGACAATTTCTAAAAATAGTGAAATTTTTTAAATAATATAAACTTTAAGAAGGTTCAACAGTGGCAGATATACAACCATGGTATTATATACTAAACCCAAGGAAAGAAAGATCGTGTTGTAAGGCATATGTATACCAACGTCTCAAGACGTGCAAGTGGGAATAGGTTCTAAGAAGCCAGCCTACAAGGAGAATCCTTGGAGGAAGAGATGCCATATAGAGAATGAGAGGGAGAGATAAAAAGAGAGTTTGTGCAGAATATGTACTTTTGACACGTTAGCAGTGATCAACAGAAACACTTGATTAAGGCGGGGTAGCCAGTAAGGGTTGGTGTTGTGGCTTAACTCTAAACTATGTGGGTCCAGAGGGTAAATGTTTACCCTCTAAATTCAGGCGTCCTCAAACTATGGCTCATGGGCCACATGCAGCCCACTGCAGACATATATCAGGCCCACAGGGTGTTTTTGCTGCCGCTGCCTGTCCTGCTTAGCAAACGACTTGTCCTGGGGCCTGTAGTCCAGCCCTACAATGGTCTGAGGGACAGTGAACTATCCCCTGTTTAAAAGTTTGAGGACCCCTGCAAAAGTGTCCAGAGCATTTCTCGGCTATATAATGAAGGTAATAACTACATGTATCTCACCAAGCTATAATGAAGATTTAATATGTTATTACATATCAAGTGTTTAGTATAGAGCTGGGTACATAACAATATAATACATTTAACTTTTGTTTTTACTTTCATTATTATTCTAACCAATATAAGCAAACATCATATACAACTGCATTTTAAGAATTCTGATCTAGATATTTTAAAGTTCTAGGACAGAAACAGGATGTTTTGAAATTTTACAAAGCCATTAAATAAACAAAACAAAGCTAATTCATTACCTTAACAAGAAAGGATTCGTTTATAATACACTTTGCCATGGAAGAATATAACCATTATGTGAAATATATATTTTGATATTACTATCTTTTATGCAAAAGATTAAAAAAAGAATATTTTGAGATCAGAGGTAAACCAGTAAATAATGAAAGGTAACGCTCTAACATACAATAGTTACTTTCTTTTATAAAATCAAAAAAGATCATGATTTTAAAAATTTGGTTTTCTGTAAAAAAACCAAATTAATTTCATTAATTTTCTTTAAGGAAATTAAATTAGCTATCACAGCTTTTTGAATTAAGTTTAAAATTTCTGTCACAAATATAGGAATGTTCCTGCTATATATTTGCTTTTGTTGGAGAAATCTTACATCTTTTTTAGACATCACCATTTCTCTTAAAGATATATCAACTCACATCTATTTGGTAATAACCCAATGAAAAGCTCCCTCTTATTTCATCTATTAACCAACTTTACTCCAAAAACATATAAAATAGTTTAATGTTATATATAACATATATATAATGTAACAAAAAAAAAATAAAGGAAAATTTATCTGGGTGAAATCACCAGGAAAGAAACCAGTAAAACAAAATTAAATGCCATAAAAACCACTTCAGTTGGAAAACATTAGACATACCAAGATTGGCTGAGAACGGGAGATGGAGATGTTCTCTACCAGGGGTGGAAAACCTTTTCATGTTAGAAGACACATTAATTTAGCTGTAATCAAATAAGGCTGCATTCAAGAAACTTCTATTTGATATACTTTCCATTGTACATTACTTAATAAAATCTAACAATTATGAATTTAATAATTTCAGAAAGTGAAAACTACTCTTTAAAATTTCAGTTCAGTGTGGCAGTACATATGATTAGATTACAGTTTGCTTTTCTAAGATTAAAGTTGTGTCCCTCACTCTGGAACTGCTCCCTATACACACTCAATGTATTGGGTCGGAACTTACCCCAACTCTTTCTAATTTTAAAGTTAAATAACCTTTTAATGAATTGGCTGTGTCTGCTTTTTGTTGGAAAGCATATGAATATTTGGTCATAGCATGGAGGGCTGCAGGCTCAACTGGTCCTCTAGATGGGTATCAGTCCTTTGTGGCCTTAAGGGCATCTCCATTCAGTTCAGGTGGGAGAAGATATATTTAGAGCAGCAAGTGGTTGAAAAGCAAGAAAGCATTTTGGAGGACATGTTGCCAAATGTGTGGGTATTCTGCTGCATTTTTCTCATTTCAATTAGCTCTTTCTTAGCAGTAAACAATGACTTTATAACATCACCCATGGAGAGCTCAATGAATTCCTTCTGTAGTTCTTTAGTTGCCTTAGTGATATCAACAAGCTAAGGCTGAAATGCTAATCTGAGTGTGGTGCTAGATGCTCAAAGGCAGTGAAGCCTTCACTGTGTTCTCCCACTCACAGGTCTGTACGAGTTGGGCATTCATCACGTAATTTGCTTATATCATCATCCTATTCATCAAGAAGCTGTGCTGAGAATAATGTCCATCTGAAATTTCCTTTTGAAGAAGGGTTTTGAAAAAGATAGCTCTTTTGAAAAAATGCTTGGATTTTTTGCCACATATCAAATATAGATTTGGTTTTACCTTGCAAAGAAATCTTCAAGTCATTTTGATTTGACATAATATCATACAGAAACGCTACATTCCTATACAAATTTTTCAATAATTCAGATTGTTAATTCTGTTCTTCATAAAATTTAACTATCTGTTGTCACAATGATAAAATTTTGGCTACCACCTGTTGCTGCTACAGCGAATATACTTTACAATAATATGGCAAATCCACTGAATACCTGGTTGTTCAACTTTAGAATGTTACTGAACTGAAATACAACATGCCGTGTTATATTTGCATGAATATAGTCAGTTAACATTGAAAGTCTCCCTTAAAAAGAGTAGCTTAACTGATGCAAGATACAATGGAAAGAAATGAGAGCCTCTAGATCTGTTAATACTCTTTTTTTAAATCTGTGCAATAAACCCTTCACCATTTCCTGTCATGGAAGGTGCACTCTCTGTACATATACTAGCTAAATCTACCAAATTCAGTCCAACTCCATGACATTTACCTTGAAATTTGTTGAAGATAACTGTTCCTGTGTTCTGTTTACACAAGTGCCCAAAGTAAGGAACTCTTTGTAGCCAAGAAAACCTTCTGTTATGATCCCAATGAAATATAAAAACTGCACCAAATCTGTAGCATCAGTTGATTTATCCGAAGTGATTGAATAATATATATTTCCTTTTAAAGGTTTGCAAGAAGTTGTTCTGTTAAGTTGAAGGTTAAGTCATGTTGCTGATTAGTTATAATTCTACATGAAAGAAGCAATTATTTGTTCTTTGATGTATTATCAGGCTATAAGTTTACAACATGGACAATGCATTCTTTCTCTATGTCTATATCACTGGATGGCTTTTCTCTTTCCCTGAGTATATAAGCTACTTTTTAAGTTGCTTCAGTGATGTTATTTCTGGGTCTTATTGTGCCTTGAATGAATTATTTTTGCTTTTGCTTTTCATCTTTTAATTTCTGCAATAGGAACTTTTGCCCTTCTCCCTCTGATTTGAAATATTTGTGGTCCTTATGAATGTTATACTGCTGATGAGCATTGAGTTTCTTTAATGTCAATATTGCAGTATCACAAGGCAAGCAAATCGTCTTGTCTTTAGCAGAAACAAGATAATTTTGCAATTCCTAATCCTCATTAAAAAATTCTTCCTTTAGCATTCTCTTGATTTACTTTGACATGGCGGGCTGTTAAGCAGACAGAATTAAAAAAGTATTATTGAGCTGTGAACCTATTCACAAATTCCACTTCAGACAGAAACACAAGTCCACCATTGTCCAGGCTGGTAAAAGACTGGCATAGTTGACCTGCATAAACTCTACCCAACCGTGCTTATGAGGTAGTGCTGTCAGTTAGGTGTGGAATGTTAGAAGTAAGTCATGAGCATAGCAGCCGTCAGTTTAGTCCTTATGGCTTACTAATGTCCTAATTGTGCTGGTCAATCTGAGAGATCATTTCATTGCAATTTATTTTGTTCTTTGGTAGCTAAAAAAATGTTCATTTTTAAAATAAAATAAAGATGTAAGAGAGAAACAGGGCTGTATTAATACAAATCAGGGATTTGTTCTGTAATATTCAGAATTGGTCAAAAGACTACACATAAGGACCCAGAAGGCTCCATGTGACCTAAGCCACAGGTTTCCCATCTATAACATGATGGCACTCTGGGTGACATTTTATAGCATAATTGTATAATTAAAATTGTGCAGTTAAAATACATACATTGTACATAAAATAACTGAGGATCTTAAAAATTATGGAATTAGAAAGTGGTTTAGAGTAAACAAACACTGAAGATTAACTAATTGTGAAAGATCAACGATGGATACATGGGAGCAAAGTGAGTTATTCTGATTATCTTACACATGCTCGAAATATTTCATAATCAAATGGTAATACAAACAAGTTTTCTTGTAGTCAAAAAACAGTAATAGTATATGTTGTTTATAATTTTATTGGAATATACCAGAAAAGCAGGAGCCACACATTTTCTTTGTACTACTGATGTTTTATAGCCATTGTCCCCCTGAGAACTCATAGCAATGGACATCTTGTGATGCATTTGACAATATTTTCAGTAAATAAAGAGTACACTTTTAATAGATGCATCTTCTTCTTTTCTAGTGAAACTGATAGCATAAATATGATTGAGCCAAGAGGTTTTGAAGGTGAAAGAAAGAACTAATTAAAGAGTATTGAAAAGTATCTTTCTTCAATTGCTTAGCTTGAGAAAGCCTCCAAATTTTGCAATAAAACATTAATTGGTAAGCTTTCATACCATATTAAAAATAACAAATGATTTAAGTACCATTCTACTTTGTTACAGCAAGATCAAATACTGATTTAGAAATACAAGTGATCTGGACATTTGAATTAGCCAGGCAAGCTTGTCTGCATCTGCTTTGCTTCACAATGGACATAAGGGAAAGGCAAGCATGACAATCTTAAGCTGTAAAATAAAGTTGGTTAACCAACTCACATGCTAGCGCACAACCAGAGAAAGGTGGCTTTACATTTTTATACAAGAAAAAAAAAAAAAAAGAAATGCATCTATCTGACTATAGACTAGACCGCAAGATTATGTTAGTTAAAAGACACCACAAATCTAGGGCTGATACTCAAACTTTTTCCACTTAATCTGGTAATATTCTCATCACAATTATTTCAGAAGCATTTATCCACATATACTTCCAAAACTCAAAAACTTGATCAAGTTGCTGAGGCACGTAGTAATGAGTGGATTGAGGCAGGGGGTGCTTCAATCCTATCTGACTGCAATTGCTCTACCTAGTGTAAGAGATTTATTGTAACTCTTCCAACTTACCTGTCAACTTACCCAGCTGTGAAGAAATTGTAATTATCTATTAGAAAGATCTAAGATTAAATACCTTTGATATTTTTGGAAAAAAGACCCTCCCCATCACATACTCTAATTTTTGAAAATCTTATGCTCACCAGTCTGCTGAATATGGGCTCTGTCTTAAACATTATCATCTTTAATTTTTTTTTTACTCTTTTTTTTTCACACCTAGAAACTGATGGCATGAAGATTAGGAAAACTCATTTTTACAATCTTAAAAAAAATAGCTTTAGTCTATTAATTCTCCTGAGTTTTCTTTTGGAATAATTCATTAAACTTTATTCTCAGTCTGGTGATCTTTTGTTCTATTATGTTTATTCATTAGCCGAGCTTTCCTTATTTCATTGTTCATGGGTGAAATTATATTTTGAAATAACTTTAGGCAATTGTGCCTCCCAACATTGTTACTTCTGTATTAAAGCATTAGATAATTAGCTTTAAAAGATATCTTTATATCTTTTAAAAATATCAAGGGAAAGAGAATCAGCTCTGAAATTCAGATTTACAGTAAAAATTGATTAAATCAGAAAGTGGTGGGAGATTATGTATAACAGCTTTATCCTCCTCTGACCCTCAAAAGTTCTAAATCAAACATAGCCATCTGTTGTCTATATGGAGAGCTATTGATAGGGCCTCAGTTATCAATTTTGCGTAGGGTGATTCCAGGGAATCCACCCTGAGGTTCAAAGCTCAAGACCTAGGTCATTTCCAAAAATGTCCCCTTTATTCACAAACTATATCTTTTGTCAGACCCATAATGACTCAAAGTTTGCTTCTTACGATATTCCCTCATTGATAATGTTTTTTATACAGTGGAAAACATCAATACATTAAATGCTAAAGTTTCACACAAGATCTAAAATGGTGGAAAACCCCATAGCACCCTTGAGAAGCATAACAAACCCTGAGTATAGACCTGGCTTGTGCCAACACAGTATCCAATTTACCTCTACCGTGCCTACTCAATATTATTTGTCACTAACAGCATCTTATTTAACTTGATTCTTACCATATGATTTATCCTGCTCCACCAATCAGCTTTCTTCCCTCAGTAAATACATAATGATATGCCTCTTCACTCTTACCTACCAATCCCCATCCTTCCCTTGCTTACAATTTCTATTATTGCTGTTTACTTTAATACAAGATTTGGAAGACTTAATTAAAACAACTCTGTTATCATTGAATTGTAATATATAAAACTAGTACAGTATTGCCACAAGAAGAGTTAATCAGTGTGGTTATTGCCTCTTAGTACAATGTGGACTACAGGCAATTTATCAGAAGAGATGGGACAGAGGTTTGGTACTTTACTGGTGCCTTGAGCATAAGAATTTATTAGAGTCGAGTCCTGTGGGTAACCAAGGTGACTCTTACCGCCCAAGTGGAAGTAGAAAATTAGGAGAGGTAGTTCCAGTAAGGGGAAGAAGGAGCATTAGAAACACACTACCCCTTTGGTCCCTCAGGACTCCTTCATAACCACGTGAACATGAAAGCACCAACATAATGTACGATCTTTGATTTTTCTTGGCCTAACAGAGAATTATTTCTAGATTTCTCAGCAAGCAAATTCAGTGGTTTACGGATTATCCAATTTCTTTTTTTTCTTTGCTCTCTTGCCCCTTTTATTTATTACTTCTCTTTCAGTTATGAAGAAAGGATGAGGAAGGGGAATTACAAAGTTCCCTCATAAGCGTGTAGAAGAGACTGACAAATTAATTATGAGTCTTTGCTGTTATATCTAATTGAATGTAACTAAAGTATAATTATAATAATTTAATCTAAACACTGGAAGAAAATATCTTAAGGCAGCCTTTACCCAATATTAACGTTCTCTCTCCAATCTTCAAATACTTTGGTAAAAAAGCCCCTTGATATAATATATCATGAAAAGTAGTATCTTCATCACAATAATCAGTGAAAAGCAGTACATTCATCACATAAGGATAACAATATTCATAATAACATAATATAATTGCTTTTTACTGAGTATTAGCTTATACAAGGCACTGCACTGAGTGATAAACATAATCATTATGAGGTAGATACTATTAACTATTCCCCTTTATACATCTCAATTTAATGAGCATTTTTTCATTTATGCAAAATAACAATGGAGAATTTTATCTTTCATATAAAAATAACAACACACCTAGAATAACTTGTATATTGGTTGTCATTCTCATGAAATTGTACTGTATTCCTTCTAATGATATCACTTTCTAGTAATTTTTTGAGCTCAAGTATCATTTCCCCCAAGCTTTTGCTTCTTCCTCCTATAATCATCCCAGTTTCTTCTGTCCCTGATGTCACGCTGCACCAATGCACCTTCTTCAGGGTTTCAATATCTCTTTTGCAGTGAACTTCTCAGAACTGGACCCAACCCAACAGATCCAATCATATACTGGTATTTAATTTTTACTGCGCCATTGGAAACTGGTTGTTCTGTAGTGAGCAAGGTGTCCAAACCTATCTGCAAAGTTGGAGAAAGAAGCTGATATGAATCCCATTCCTGGGAAGAAACATTTAATAAGGAATTAGGAAAAGAAGCCCTGCCTTAGGCAGCCAGGAGACAGTAGATCCCCTCACTCACTGTCCGGAAAGTATTCTTTACGTAGCAAGCTGTTTTGGTAGAATCTGTGGAGCTGGTCATGTCTAGAACCCTTGTGACTGCTGGGGAAGTTAGATAAGCATCTTTCTGAGGAGTTATGTATGCTACAGTCATTGTTTCTTGACCTTGCTGGGGGAACACCTTGGCATGCACCAGTCAAACTTGGTCTTTATGGCAGTTTCTCTTCCTGCTGGCTTTACTCTTGCCATTCAGCAGACTGTTTTCCCGCACTGGCTTTCCTACAATTGAACAGAGTTCCATACACACTCATCAGGTCCTGTTTGAGGTTTGGCAGCAAGTTCTACGACCTGAAACACTTTAGTTGAGTTATAAGTACTTTAACCAACAAATAACAGCTCCTGGTTATGCATATAGTTAGAAAGATTAATATCCAATAAGCAGTATAAAGTACCAAAAGCTATATCTACTAAGAGATATGAGATAACTTAATAAGGTTATACTCATAAGAAATATTAATATAAGCTTCTTTGTACTAATTTTTCAATCTATATGAATCTAAATTTATATCAAAATTCAAAGTTAAAGGGAAAAGATACTTCCCAGTGCTAGTGATCTCGTGGTTATGAGCAAATATTCTCTTGTAAACTACCATGGCAGTCGGGTATTATAACCAGTGCAGCTAAATTTGGAAGTCAACATCCAAAGCTTTAAAAATACATCCCGTGACTACAAGTTCCACACAGAGACATTAATTCTAAAATAATCATGGTAAATGTGTTAAATATTTATCCATTTACATGTCATTTGAGCATTGTTTATAATATCAAATTATTGGAAACCTGTAACATTACAGGAAAAGGAATACTTACAACTATAGAATAATATATTATTTCCAATAACATTATAAAAAAAACTTCATGTGAAATATATTTTATTGAAAATTTTGTAACACATGCTTATTTAAACATATAACACCTCATTTAAATATTCATATAACAATTTCAGACATTGCTATAATCACTTTAAAAATATTAATATATTTATCTTTCCTACATAGCAGGATAGGGTGACTGGCATCAAAATCATTATTTAGAGTGGATAAACTGAGGTCCAGAGATGTTAAATAAGTTGTTCTAGGTCTGAGGACTTCAGTGGCCAGGATTTGAACCCAAGTTGTCTGGTTCCAGGACTCATGCTCTTAGCAAAGACATTTACTTTGTTCACCAGCAATCAATGAGAAAAATAACTTTTCATTATTATGTTATAATTATGTGATCTGGTAAAGAAAACAAGGTTGCAGATATTTTTAATCCAAGTTAACCTTGCCATTTTTACTCTAAGAACTACTGTGTAATATGACTGCTCTCCCTACCACTTTCTAAAGACTTTACAAAATGTATATGGGTTGAAAATTAAAAATAAAAAAAGAAAGAAAAGGGAAAATTCATTGCTGATTTCTTTTATCAATTAAAGTGAAGAATAGCAAACATATAGGAGCTATCCTTATTTCTTATGAAATATCTTGTTATAACTCTAGTTAATGATTTGCCTCTAACAAAAATTAGGGTTGACTGCTTAAAGATAATCTCAAGTTCAAGAAAAACAAGCTACAATAGGGGGAGCATCCTTAGATATTTTAAATTTCATGGAAGAAAAGCACAACAGAGCAAATCTGCCCCAGATATAGAAGGAAATATATTTAAATAGTCTTACTAGGCCCTTTGTTCAATTTAAAGAATCAATTCACTAAAATAATCTGTGTGACTCACTGTGTTGAAAATTTAGTTCATCAGCACACATTAAGATATTTCAAAGCACAACAGCTGAATGAATAAATATTTTGCACTAATTAAGTTGCTTTATGCACGTGTGATGTTTGTAATCCTGTGGTTCCCTTTTAGCCTTAAAATTCCACTAATTTCAGAAGCCACCTATCTCCAATATACTCTCAGTACATACCAGCATCCCATGGGCCAACAGAAAATGCCCACATAGTCTTTCAAAAATACTTGAAAGAATCCTTAGTTATGTTTTTGTATATCGTTTGACATTACTCAGACCTTGCCATTTTTCTGGTCTTGGCTAAGATTACTGTTTAATTTTATCCTCTAAGTGTAGGATTAATAGCCCCCATCTCTCCCGGAGACCACTGGAGGGTTCATGCCTCACCTACGCTCAGAGTCTTTGACTGACCTTTTCATTGTTCTTTTTCTACTGCTGCTTTATAGATTTCTGTCTTCCCAGTTATTTCACATAACTTTTTATATCATTTGCTGAGGTATCTGTATTACTAATATCGATACAGTTTATAAATTCTTTACTACCTTCTACTTTCAATACTACTGGTTGATATATTTAATTTCTATCACAGTCGTCTCTATTCCAGGGAAGAGAGATACTCAGGATTATCAGGATTATAAAACAAGGTTGGAAAAAGTAATTTGCAAGATAAGGATAAAGCCATGGACTCAGACTTATTAAAAGTTGGGCAGGGCACAGTGGTTCGCACCTCTAAACCTAACATTCTGGGATGTTGAAGTGGAAGGATTTCTTGAGCTCAGGTGCTTGAGAAAAGCCTCAGCAAGAGGGAGACGCTATCTCTACTAAAATAGAAAAACTAGCCAGACATTGGGGTGGGCACCTGTAGTCTGAGCTACTCGGGAGGCGGTGGCAAGAGAATCACTTGAGCCAAGGGTTTGAGGTTGCTGTGAGTTATGATCCCAAGTCACTCCACCCAGGGTAACAGAGTGCGACAGTGTCATTATAAAAAGAGACAGAGAGGAAAAGTTTACCCACAATGAGATAATTTGTATATATGGTTCTAAATGTGAATAAACATCAGAATTACTGGAAAGAGCTTTTTGAAAATATAAAGGTTTGGTCTCCATTAAGACACAGTAATCAGAATTTCCTGGGGTAGACTCAGGACTTCTTTAGAAACAAGTCACAGAGGATTCTGATCTTTGGTCTGAATGTTGAGTTGTGTGCTGTGGACAATGCATAACTCACAAGAATTTTGTCTTTCTCCTCAATGTAGTAAAACTCCATCATAATATAATAAACACAGTCCAAAGATTCAATCACTTATTAAGATATTAATGAAATGACTGTCAGAGACAGGCCTCTTGGAATTTTTGAGTTTCATCCAAGATTTATTCTAATCCTGGCTATTCAGTGCCTTGTAATGTCTTTCATGTGCCCTGCCACACTGTGAGGAGGAGCCAGGCATGGACTGGCTGGGAGTTCTGAGACAATAGCAGACACTCAGAACTCCCCAGGGTAGTGGGAGCTCATCCAACAGCCAAGAAGATTTGGGCTGAGGGAATATGAGCTTCCAAGACAGAATTACCTACTCTTTCCCCAGCTGGCCTCATCATCTCCATCCACAGAAAATAAGAGGTTGGGCACTACCCATTTGAGGAAGTGGGCAAGTGGACATGTAGGCACTACTAGGTGAGGGAAGGATAGGAACCAGTGGCCTTACGGACATATATGGCCTTCTATGTCCTTACCTGACAACTTTTAACCGAATCCAAATTTTACAGAACAAATCTTTCTGTTGATATTTATACAGTTCTGTTCTTCATTTATATTTCATTTTATTTTTTAAAGGAGTGCATTTAAGATACCAAGGAATAAAATAAGTTTGACCAACATATTCCTGCCAGATTAACCAACACAGTTACACATTAGTAAGACATAAAGGCTAAATTGACAGCTGCTATGCTCAGAATTTAGTTCTAAGTTTTCCCTACTGACCGGTACCACTACCACACAAGCCTGGCTGTTGAAAGTTTATACGTGTTGAGTATGCAGCTTTCGGCACTGGTGCACTTGTGTTCCTGTTTGAGGATTTTATGAATAGGTGCACAGCTCAACTGTATTCTTTAATTCTGTCTGCTTAACTTCTCATCATGTCAAAGAAGACCAAGAGAACAGTGAGAGTAGAGAATTGTTTTTTTATTGAGGATTGGGAATTGCAATATTGCCTTGTCTCTGCTAATGATAATATGATTTGCTATCTGATACTGCAATGCCCACATTAAAGCCATTCTTTGCTCATCACCATTATAACTCTCATAAGCACTGCAAATATTTTAAATGAGAGGGAGGGGCATGGAAACTTTGCACAAATTAAACAATGAAAAGCAAAAGCAAAGATAATTCTTTCAAGCCACAATAAGGCCTGGAAATAATACCACTGAAGCAACTTATAGAGTAGTTTATACACTTAGGGGAAAAAAAGAAGCCATTCAGTGATGTAGACACTGTGAAAAATGCACCGTCAAGGTTGTAGGATGCTTAGACCCCAATAATGTTTCAAAGAACAAACAACTGCCTCTTTCACGGAGAACCACATCTGATTTCCAGCATGTCTTAGCCTTGAACTTAACAGAACAACTTCATGCAATACTTTAAAAGGAAATATATATCATTCAATACTTTGGATCAATCAATTGATATGATAGATTTTGTACAGTTTTCATATTTCATTGGGATGATAGCAGAGGATTTTCTTGGCTACAAAGAGTTACTCACTTTGGGCACTTGTGTGAACAGAACACAGGAAACAGATATCTTCAACAACTTTCAAGGTTAATGTCATGAAGTTGGACTGAATTTGGTAAATTTAGGTAGTTTATGTACAGATGGTGCACCATCCATAACAGGAAGTTATGAAACATTTATTGATCAGATTAAAAAAAAATTAATAGATCCAAAGGCTCTCATTTCTTTTCATTGTATTTTGCATCAACACAATATATACTAAAGCTACTATGGTGACACTTTTCAACAGGTTATGAGTACTGTTACCTATATCCATGCAAGTGAAAAATAGCAGTCAGTTTAGTAACATGCTAAAGTTGGGCTCTGAGGTATTCTGGGTGGATTTGTCCTATCATTCTAAAGTGTGTTGGCTGTGGCAGTGACAGTTGTTAGCTAAAATTTTATCTCTGTTAGAACCAATAGTAAAACTTTACGAAGAATAGAATCAACAGTGTGAATTGTTGATAGAAGATTTCTACAAGAAAGCAGAATTTCTATGTAAAATCATGTCAGATCAATATGACTTGAATATTTCTTTGCAAGATAAAACTACATCTATATATAACATGTGCCAAAAAATCTGAGCATTTCAAAGAAATCATTTTTTTTCAAAACTCTTCTTCAAAGGGAGATTTCAGGTGAACATTTTCTGTTATCAAAGGTCATTGATGAGCAGGTTGATATATGTGAATCGTTTGAAGGCTACACAGCTGTTACAGACCTATTAAAAGGAGAATACTATGTACAATTATAGGTTCACTAATGTTTAGGAATCATGGCCTCACACTCAAATTACCATTTCAGCCTCTTAGTAGATATCACCAAGGTACTTAGAGAACTACAGATGGAATTGATTGAGCTCTCAGTGAATTGCATTGTAAAGTCATTGTTCAATACTAAAAAAGGAAATTTTAAACAGGGAAAAATGTACTAGAATATCCAGGCTTTCAGCCACATGCCTGAAAAACGCTTTTTTGCTTTTCAACCACTTAATGGCTGGAATGTCCATTCTCCTACCTAACCGAAATCACAACTCCTCTAAAGAGTTGACTAGTACTCATTTAGAGGAGTGACTAGTACAGACCTATGTACTATCTAGAGAATCAGCTGAAACTATGGACCTTCATGCTTTAATCAAATATTCAAATGTTTTCCAAGAAAAAACAGACACAACAAAGTCCTTAAAAAAAATCGTCAACTTGGTTTGGTGCCTATGGCTCAAGTGGCTAAGGCACCAGCCACATATATCAGAGCTGGCGGGTTCGAATCCAGCCCTCCCTGGCCTACCAAATAACAATGAAAACTGCAACCAAAAAACATCTGGGTGTTGTGGTGGGTGCCTGTGGTCCCAGCTACTTGGGAGGCTGAGGCAAGAGAATCGCTTAAGCCCAGGAGTTTGGGGTTGCTGTCAGCTATGATGCTATGGCACTCTACCAAGGTGGACAGCTTAAGGCTGTGTCTCAAAAAAAAAAAAACAAAAAAAAGTTAACTTTAAAATTAACAAATAGTTTTCATTCTTTGTGATTATTAAGTTCATAGAGGTTAGATTTTTACAGAATAAACATACATTTTTAAGTGTATCTAATTGAAGTTTCCTGAGTGTGGCCTTATTTGATCACAGCTAAAGTAATGCAACTTTCCAACATGAAAAGATTCCCTATCCCTGAGCTATGGATTAACATATAGGTTAACATTTATATGAAAATTTACATTATTACAGGTGTATTATAGAAAATTTTCCTTGTCTTGAATTCTTTGAATATTATTTTACTCCATATCTACACACATATACACACGCACTCACACAGGAATGCATCTAAGATACTTGATAAAAAATAGATTCTCTTAAATAATTTTAACATGAACATCATTATTTGCAAGGTAATGGATTCTAAGTGATTCTAAAAATTGAATTCATGGACTCCAAAATGACATATTTCTTTAAAAGCTGTCAGAATCATAGAGGTAGAAAGTGCAGATGTAGTAGCCAGAATCATAGATTTTTCATTTGTTTTGAGTTTATTAAATAAAAATATATCTATTCTTCCATCCCATACAGCTTCAAGCCACTCTTTAGGATGAGTGATTAATAAAAGCTTTACCTAAATCCATAAAGAGAAATTGGAATCAAATCCTAATCCAAACATAAACCCTGTTTGCAAATTAGAACTCAAATCCTAATCCTTCTGAGGCTCGTCCACCTCTACTCAAAATGGCATTGTTCTGATTTTAAATCTAGCCTCCCATAACATCTTTTAAAAATGATTGCTATTTCTTTGTATCATTAAATACAGAGGCTTTTAAATGATTTTTTCCCCTAAAATGTACTTCTAAGTAGAACCGAATACTCACTCAGCTTGCCTAAAAATGGAAAGGAGTATGCTTTTAAATAAAACTATTTAACAAAAAAGCATTGTTAAAATATTTTTATTTTAGTGTGACTCCATTTTCATGTCTGATTTTAATAGATGAACTGAAACTGATGCGGATCAAATCATTTATTTCTCTGATCGTCTAACTTTTTTGTAATTCCTAAGAATTTGAATCAGTTAATATTAGGTTTGACTAACACAGTAGGGAATTAAGCAAGAGGAATGTTTATTTTTATTTAGTTTGAAATAATTTCAAGGATAGAAAAGTCTAAATTGATATAATGATTCTGCAAACTACTTATGAATTCAGAAAACACCCAGCTCCTTTTTTCTATCATTCCTGTATGTTGCTCCTATTCTTGAGTTTTAAATTGCCTACTGGAACTCCAGCCTCCCAAATGCATTCTAGGTCAGATGAAGAATTAAATATAGAGGAGAATAAGGTATGACTTACCCTTACCGTTTAATGTAAGTGCTTCACAGAATGACCACTTAACTTAATTATGTCATTAATATGACCAAATTGTATGATTATAAGTGATGAAGAAATCGGAAAGTTAAAGTTAGAAAGCCACAAAGCCATCACTACTATTTTTTAATTAAAGAACAAAGGGACAATATGTGTTAGAGAAATACTGCAGCTTCTGCCACTGAAGTGCAGGGTGATGGTGTTGAGGATAAACAAAATCTTGTACCTGCAGTTAAGGTCATGATATTTACTGACTATTTACAGTACTGATAGCCATACTTCTGGATGAAGATGGGTCTGAAATCGCCCTGATTTCTTCCCTCTCAAAGATGGCAGGGTCTACTCATCTTTAAATATCTTAAAATTTTACTCCTGGGAGGGAATTCTGGGAAGATGGCAGAGTACAAAGCATCAGAAACCTATCTCTCAACCTAGAGGAAAAAATGCACTGGCAGACCCTGCCTGACGTTAACTATTTTGAAATAGAACTTTGGAGTCTACTGAAGGTTTTCAACTTCCAGTGGAAAGTTTAGGAGGTAAAATATGGTAAATTTCCACAAATTAAAATGCTTAGCCCAATAGAAGCTGCCCATCCCTCACCCCAGCCCTGTGGTAAGCAGAAGTGCATGTGGTTTCTGGAGCAACTTGCACATAACGTATGGGAGCCAGGGTGGGCAAAAGGATTTTGTCCTCCAATTATTGGACATCTTTATACAGAATGTTGGCTGGCGCTTCTGATCATGGAGGTAGGGACAAAAAGGCAGACTACCGCTGTTGTACCTCCTCTCATTTTTGTGAGCTAGCTTCCCCCATCCGCTGCAACTGAAATGACTTCCAGATAATTTAAGAGTTAGGAGAAGGGTCTTCCCTCCCCCTTTACTTTTCTTTTTTCTCTTTTGAAAGTCAGCTACAAAAAGGTAGAATATTCAAAAAAAGATGCATACACAGGGAAAATGAGGAAGTCACCACATTTGCCCGGGGAAAATCTTAAACAAAACCTTAAGTTTACAATTCAGGCTGAACCTCAGCACAGAGATAACATGTAATATTAAATACAGAAGCAAAACAAAAAATAAAAAAACAAGAAACTCTGGAAAGGGCAGGTATTTGATTTCCAAAGTTACCATATTTGATTCAGAAGTTTATTTTTCAACAACAACAAAAAAATTCAAAAAAAGAAACAGGGAAGTATGACCCATTCACAGGAAAAAAATAAATCAAGAGAAAGTTTCCTCAAAAAAGACCTGATCCCCCACCTTCTACACAAAGACTTCATTTTATATGGAACCAGAAAAAAAATCCTGAACTGCTAATGCAATTCTGAAAACATAAAAACAGATTTGGTGGCATCACAAACCAGACACAAATCATGTTATGATACCAGTCCGCAGTAATCAAACAGCATGGTAAAGACACAAAAGTAGAGTTACAGATCTATGGGATAGAACAGAGAACCTAGAGATGAAACAAGCCACATACTGTCTTTTGATTTCAATTAATCAAATAAAAGCATACAATGAAGAAAATCATATGTGTTAAATGGGGTTGGGAGAAATTGTTAGCCACATGTAAAAGGCATAAACTGGACCTGGCCCTCTTACCACTTACAAAAATTAACTTACACTGGATAAAAGATTTAAATCTAAGATACAAAACAATGAAAACTTAAGAAGAAAGTATGGGGGAAACTCTTGATGATATTGGGCTGGGAAAAAATTTTACAAAGAAAACCCCTAAAAAGCTTCTGAATAGCTAAGGACACAATAACTAAAGCAAACAGACAACCTTCAGAATGGGTGAAGATAATTGTATGTTACAAATCTAACAAAGGCCTAATAACCAGAATCTACAGAGAACTCAGATTAATCAACAAGAAAAGATTAAACAACCTATTTATCACTGGGCAAGGGACACAAACGGAATCTTTTCTGAAGAAGACAGACAAATGGCCAACAAACACATAAAAAAAAATGCTCGTGGTATGTTTTTTCCATGGTATGGAAAAATGTACCATGCTCATGGCTGGGAAGAATCAACATTGTTAAAATGTCCATACTACCCATAACAATATACAATTTTAATGCAATCCCTATTAAAGTCCACTGTCATACTTTAAAGATCTCAAAAAAAAACCCAAAAACTTCTTTTGATATGGAATCAGAAAAAACCTTGAATAGCCAAGGCATTATGGAGAAATAAAAACAAAGCAGGAGGTATCACGCTACCAGACCTCAGACTATACTATAAATAGATAGTGATCAAAACAGCATGGTACTGGCACAAAAAAAATAGAGAGGTAGATGTATGGAACAGAATAGAGAACCAAGAGATGAACCCAGCTACTTACAGCTATTTGATCTTTGACAGGCCAATTAAAAACATTCAGTGGGGAAAAGATTCCCTATTTAACAAATGGCACTGGGAGAACTGGCTGGTGACCTGTAGAAGACTGAAACTGGACCCATGCCTCTCACCATTAACTAAGGTAGACTCTCACTGGATTAAATATTCAAGACATGAAACTATAAAAACACTAGAAGAAAGTACAGGGAAAACTCTTGAATAAATTGGCCTGGGTGAATATTTTATGAGGAAGGCCCCCCCAGCCCCCCAGCAATTGAAGCAGCATGGAAAATACACTACTGGGACCTGATCAAACTAAAAAGCTTCTGCACAACCAAGAACACAGTAAGTAAATCAAGCAGACAGCCCTCAGAATGGGAGAAGATATTTGCAAGTTATGTCTCTGACAAAGGTTTAATAACCAAAATCCACAAAGAACTCAAATGTATTAGCAAGAAAAGAACAAGTGATCCCGTCTCAGGGTGGGCAACGGACTTGAAGAGAAACTTCTCTGAAGAAGATAGGTGCACAGCCTATAGACATATGAAAAGATGCTCATCATCTTTAATCATCAGAGAAATGCAAATCAAAAATACTTTGAAATACCATCTAACTCCACTAAGATTAGCCCACATCACAAAATCCCCAAACCAGAGAAGCTGGCATGGATGTGGAGAAAAGGGAACACTTCTATACTGCTGGTGGGAATGCAAACTAATATGTTCCTTTTGGAAAGATGTTTGGAGAACACTTAGAGAACTAAAAATAGACCTGCCTTCGATCCTACAATTCCTCCACTAGGTTTATATCCAGAAGACCAAAAATCACACTATAACAAAGATATTTGTACCAGAATGTTTATTGCAGCCCAATTCATAATTGCTAAATCATGGAAGAAGCCCAAGTGCCCATCGACCCATGAATG
>CAUYQV010128512.1:0-21252 GCA_963574575.1 Galagoides demidoff | reverse complement strand
ATTTTCATTATCTGTATTCTAAATTCCCTTTCTGTCATTTCTAACACTTCTTTATAGGTGGAATCCTCTGCCATAGCTACCTGACAGTCCCTTGGGAGCGGGGGTTGCTCTGGACTGGTTTTTCATGTTGCCAGGATTTTTCTGCTGGTTCTTCCTCGTGAGTGATTTATCTGCCTCCTTGCCCTAATTTTCCTTTCACTTCCTCTTGCCCTTTAAGTTCCTGTGCCTCTGGACTAGGGTTTCGATGAGTCCTCTTGGTAGAGGACCAGAAGGATGAGAAGATTGAAGAGCACAAAGAGAAAAAAAGGGGGGAAAGGGGGGGTTGAAAGAAAAAGCAGAGGGGGGTGAGTAAGAGAGAATATTAACAAGGAGGAGAGAGGCACAGAACCAGAGAGACAGGAGCAATACAGGTGAACAGTAGGGTACTTTGACCCAACCTTAGAGACCCCCAACCTCTGGGGGTGCCGGGTTGGGTTGTTCCCTTGAGGTCACCAGCTCTTTGCTAGCCTGTTTGGACACAGTACCCCACCTCCACCAAGTAGAGAGGAAAGACAAAAATGCTATAAATAAAACCAAAATGAGCAAACAGAAAACTTGGCAGGATCAAATTGGGCAAAAGGCCAAATAATAGGGGTAGAAACACTAGCAGAAATGAAGTTCTAATCGTTAAAAAAGGGTAACAATGGAAAATTGTATTAAACTACAAAAGAGAAGAAGAAAAGAAAAAATCTATAAGGAAAATGTTGAAATTAAAAAAAACACAAAACAAACAAACAAAAAAAACTTACCAAAAAAAAGCAGTATATATATCAGAGATGGAGACTGGAGGCCTCTGCGGATTTCTCAAAATAAGTAGGGTGTAGAGCCTAAATTCTCATGTCAGCTGGCTTAAAAGCCACTTTGAACTACCAACCTGGGCCAAGCAGAAGCTTTCCCGGCAAAGCACTTGTGGCTGGGGTCACTCCTGAAGTGGCTATCCACTGAGCCAGTGTACCTAAACCGATCTCACACTGTGCCCCTGAAGGCCAAGGCCTTAAGGCATCTCAGTCCCCACCTTCAGGCTGCTAAGTCACTGGATTACTGGCTCCCGCCCTATCCTTGGTCTGTGACCCTGAGGGCGGGGCTTGCTGGGGCAGTTCTCCCACAGTGGCTCCCCATGGCCCACAGCAGAACACTATAAGCTCCTTCCGGCTCAGCAGCTCAGTTTGGGGCTCTAGCCGATCCTTAAAGTCCTTGGCTCTCTTGCCCAGGTTCTCCCAAGGGAGTCCAACTGAGTGCCAAGTCCAAAAAAATACCCAAACAGCTCCCAGGTAACGCCTTTCCAGTTTGCAATCGCGCAGCTGCTGAATTTACAGCTGCCAGCAGGATTAGGCCGAAGGAACACACGCAAACACTTGCCAGTTCTCCACTGCTTTTGTCCTCCTTGTGGGGTGCAGAAGTCCCTCGCTGACTCCCTATGTCTCCGAAGGGATGTTTCTGGGCTGATCCCACCGGCCAGAGATGCCTGTAGTCTCCTCTCCCCAGACTCACCTTGCCCAGTTGCAAGGAAGCTGTTAGTACACTGCCATCTTGCTCCTCCCTCAAATCCGTGTTGTTTTAATCCATTCAAGTTGTTGATATCTGTTGTAGCATCAATAGGAATATCTAAATATGTTACCACATTAGATGCTTTGGTGGCAACCCACAAGCCCCAATTTCAATATGCTTAGCATTATAGTTGTAGCAGTCAAGTCTAGCCTTCAGAGTCTGCAGTTTTAAAACACTCAGAAAATTCAGATTATAACTGACATGGACACTTCTTGAAGATGTATAATATTCACCATCCTTGTGTTCCCTGTAGATAAAACTGCTAGAAACGTACTATAACACTTCAGTTTAAAATAAGAAGGGAAGGTAAAACACTCCATTTTAAGAATTCACGTGGCTACAAAACTTCATGTTATTAACTGGTAGTTAGAACTCATCAAGTTAATAGAGAAGTTACCTTTACATAGTAATGTCTAACTATAATGGAAAACTACAGTCACCCAAGGGTAAACATTAAGGATTTAGGACCAAAACATACATACATGTATGTGTGTGTGTGTGTGTGTGTGTGTGTGTGTCAGAGGGAGATTATTTTTGTCAAGTAATGACGCCCTTCTATGTAATACCTTCCAGGAACTTTTGGGAGCCCTACATTCTCTCTACTAGGATTGTAAGTCACTAAATGACTTGAGGGGAAAGGCCATGTCCATCCACTCACAACCATTTTCCCACTACAAAAAACAGGTACTAAATTGATGAAATTTCAATGAGGTAATTGATGGTGTCTTTATTCTAATTTTTGTGACACATCAGTGAATCCCAAACACTCCTGGGAAATGATTATCCTGAGTTTGACCACAAAGCAGCTCGATAACTATGTGGCAAGTCATTTCTTCACTTGTCCCTCTTCCATAGCATGCCTATGTATTCATCCAAAAGTTCTTTTCCCTCATTAGCCATTCAGCCTTTCATTCTCCATGATAAATAACTAAGTTTATATCTTGATTTTAGAAAATTCATTTACCAATCCCATCTTATTCAGATCCACCATTATGTCCTATCAATGGTAAAACTACTCAAATCTCTGTTGAATATGAAATGACTCATTTATATCACACTATTCCATGAATCATATATAAAAAAGTGCTGCTTATTTCTACCCTAAATCCACAACTTCCTATGACATACAGTTTTCATTTCTAATATTTTGTGCAACATCAACATCAGTACTATCCCTCTCATTTGGAAACTGGAGGAGCTGCAGAACATCTATTAATTTCTCTAGGACATCTTTTAATATAGAAAGAGAACATAAAGCATGTCCTAACAGACCCTAATCACAAGGACAAATGCTTGACTAATTAGATATTTACAATAGCCATCCATTCCAAATTCTGAGCAACAATTTATTGTGTCATTCAAGTTGATGAAGTAATCAGCTATATCATATAGTTTTTTTTTTCAATTATTCTTCTCCATAAAGCTCTAGCCATCCTTTTAACACCTCTGTATTCAGCAACAACAACCCAACAAAATATGTGATGAAGGCAAGAAGTCATAAATATGAAGTGCTATTTATCACTGAATTCACTAGCAATTCAACAAGTGAAACAATGGGAATGTTGCTCAACCCAGACTGTTCAAAGTGTTCATCAGGTTGGCTACCTGTGCCACTTGCTCTAGGAAGATCAAAGGAATCTGTGAGAATGAGTTCTTCAGCTCTATATGTGGCTTCTTAAAGCCATAAAACCCCTTCTTATTGTAAACATCTGGCAAACATGATTCCAACTTTCTCCCTCTGTCATTTTTGGGTCAATCTTTATCCAGATCTATTAATAAACTCTTGCCCTATTAGTCTTGAATGGTTAGAATTATTGCTCATTATTGGCTCTTTGGTATCAATGAAGTGACATTAACATAACCTAGAGAACATAGCACAGGAGGTAATAGAAGCTGTATTTCCTTACCCCCTCATCCCAGGAATTATCTCTGTTAGTATAGTCCTGAGTGAGAAGATGGATTTTGAGTAAAGTGAATGTTTTCTTTTAGCCTGGTATATTCTACCTACATACCATGATCCAATTAATATAAAAAATAGGGGGGAAAGCATGTTCTTATTCATATATGGGAGCTAAATATTAAAAACAATTGCTCTCATGGAGACAGAGAGTAGAGTGGTGGTTACTAGAGGCTGGGTAGTGGGGGCAAGGGAATAAAGTGGGGATGATTAATGGGTAAAACCTATAGTTAGGTAGTTAGATAGAGTGAATATTTAATAGCACAGCAATGTGACTATAATCAACAATAACTCAGAGTATATTTGAAAATAACTAAGAGTGGAATTGGAATATTTCTAACACAAAGAAATGATAAATATTTGAGGCAATGTATACCCCAAATACTGTGATTTTATTAATTCATAATATATGCCTATATAAAAACATCACATTTACCTCATAAATATATATAACACATAATAATTAAAAATAGAAATCAAAATTCAAGACTTTATAATGCTTACCTCAAGTTATGGTAAAATTAACAGAAGGTTTATATGTCAGCCTTACAAAAATCTCTTATTTCTTATAATATCAGAAGCAACATATCTGAAAATAGGACCCAAGATTAACTGCAATATTTGTAATAGTGCAATGAAAATTTGATTCACAGATTGTCAAGTTTATGATGTGAAATTAATAGCATCAACTGGAAAATACTAGAATTTAGGAATTAAAATGTCGATTTCTGGAAAAATAAAGTTGAGAAAAGATATGAGACTTAAACTTCCAAGTCTCTCTGATATTTCCTTGCTGTTAGAAGGAAATTTTTCTTCCGTCCTGGAAGAGTGTAAGCTTTACTTACACTATATATGTTTTATACTAAAACAATATAATAACATCAACTCAGGAAGCTGATTGCAAGCAGGTACATATTCTTCTCAAACCCAATCACAGCCACCCCTTCTCCTTCTTAGACTTATAAATAAAGTTAGACAAAGGCATGTTCTGGAGTAGAAATGCTACGTCAGATCCAGGAAGAAACAATTGATATTCCCAAAGTATTTCAGAAATCTGGAAAATTCTTACAAGAATAAATTCTTAGGAAGTCTAAGCCAAGTATGATTTTATAAATTAATGGGCCAGAGTCAATTTATTGATATGGATGTGCTCACCACAGTTTGGGGATTACATGTTAAAGTGAACTGGAAGTGACTCTAAGAATGTATTTGATTGGTTAACTGAAAATTGAACTTGTGAAAACATATATTGAATGATGATAAGATGCTGCAAGTTTTATGGCATACAGTAGGGGAAGAAATAAAAGTTCAGAACAGTGGTTCTCAACCTTCCTAATGCCTCCTAATGCCGTGACCCTTTAATACAGTTCCTCACATTGTGGTGACCCCCAATCATAGAATTATTTTCGTTGCTACTTCATAACTATAATTTTGCTACTGTAATGAATTGTAATGTAAATATCTGATATGCAGGATTATTTTCATTGTTAGAAAGGGGTTGCAACCCACAGGTTGAGAACCGCTGGTTTAGAGGGATGGGGATATTGTAATTATTGATAATTTATCATGTACATCTTCCATCTCTACCCCAACCACTATAGCCTTCAAGAAATACCACAAGGCATGCTATTCACTAAGATTTTGTGAAATACGGTCATGTGCCACAACAAAGGGAATACATACTAAGAAATGTATCTTTAGGGGATTTTGTCACTGCGCACACATTACGGAGTGTACTTGAACCTAGATAGTCTACTCTAACCTATTATAAACTTAGACTATGTGGTGTAGCCTGGTGCTTGTAAGCTACAAACACGAACAGCATGTGACTTCACTGAATAATGCAAGTTATTATAACACAATGGTAAGTATTTGTGTATCTAGACTTATCTAAACATAGAAAAGCTACAGTAAAATATGGTATAAAAGATTGAAAAATGGTACACCTGTATAGGGCACTTATGAATGAAATTTGCTCCGGGTTAGTAAGTCAGTGAGTGATGAGTGAATGGGGAGGCCTAAGACACCTTACTTTGCACTCCCAGACTTTATAAACACTGTGCACTTAGACCACACTAAATTTATAAAAAATATACTTTTCCCTTAATAATCAATAAACCTTAGCTTATTGAAACATTTTTTACTTTATAAACTTTTAATCTTTAAACTTTTTGACTCGTACTAAAATACTTAGTGTAAAACACACATTGTACAGCTGCACAAAAATATCTTTATGTTCTTATTCTTATAAGGATTTTTCTGTTTTTAATTTTTTTAACTACTTAAAATTTTTGTTAAAAACTAAGACAGAAACACATACATTAGCTTAAGCCTACACAGGGTCAGGATCATCAATATCATTGTCTTCCGTATCCACAGGTTTCACTGGTCAGGGACAATAACATGCATGAAGCTATCATCACCTGTGATGACAATGCCTCCTTCTGAAAAACCTCCTGATAGATCTGTATAAGGCTGTTATATAGTTAACATTTTGTTTATGAATAGAAAAATTCCACTCTGAAATAATGGTAAAATACAGTATAGTAAATACTAAAGTGACAGGAATATTTAGCTCTGTTATAATCTTATGGGACCACCATGTTATATGCAGTCTGTCACTGAATGAAATATCATTATGAGGCCATGACTGTACCTTCCAGTGAGAGCCCCAGCTTCTTGGAAATGGTCTATGGCAGATTCCTTCTGTAGAGCAGTGCAAGGTGTAGGAGAGAGCACAGTCTCCTGATTTCAGTGGAGGTGACAATAATATCACAGTGCCAAAGGCCAAGTGACAGTGTTTAGCCGTCAGAGATAAGGTGGGTACCTATAAAAAAATAGGCAACAGAAACAAAAAGGTAGTCACAATATTCTAACCTACAGGACCTTTGACAATAGCTTATTAATCAACTAAATTTTATATTTGAGCAATCTATACAAATATTACTTCATCTCTACAGCATAAAATGTTTAGGTCTTGTAGCCAGAAACTGGACTTGAGTTGCTGAATGAAAAGTCATTCATACATTTCTAAACTTAGGCCAGTTTATGAAGTTAAAGCCCTTTGACTGATGGAAGGTCCAGGCCTCTTTTAGGAAGAGCCCTGCATATCTGTGAATCTTTAAGCCTTCCTCAAAAAGATCTAAAGTCATTTACAAAGCTTACTGCATACTGGAAAAAAAGAGAAATATCTAGACATTTCAAGGATTACAAGACATTCGTATGAATTGACAATAATTTCTGGGAACCAAAATTGTCACTTTGGACTATTAGTTAAGTGCAAACATGGTAGTTAGTTGATAAAAGTAGAATCAGCCTAAGTCATTCTCTCAGAGGGCTGGTCGAACAAAAACTCACCCTGTGGTTATTTCTTTTTTCTATTTCTTAAGTGCATCATTTCATCCCTCAACCATAAATGACAGAAAAAAAAGGCTAAATTTAGGCCTCCTTCCTTTCTTTCCCCACCAAGAGAATAAACCAAAAACACTTCTGATTCCCAGAAGAAACTGCTGAGATGCGTCCTGCCATCAGAGACTTGAAAAATGTATATTCAATTTAACTCACTTGTTTGGCCTGTGCATATTTTAGAGACTAACTGCGAATTATTGTAAACTTAATCAGATGCTGATTCAATTACAGCTGCTGTTACAGCTGTGGTATTTTTACTGGAACAAATCAACACAGCTCTGGCAAGGGTACATAATTATTGATGTGGCAAATGCTTTTATCTCTATACCAATTTGCAAGGAACAGCAGCAGAAGTTCATTGTTTCAGGGCTATGTTAATGTGCCTACCTTCTGCCATAAAGAAGTGAACAGGGATGTTCATAATTATATATCTCAGAAGTTGAAAGTAGCCTACTAATAACATCAGGCTAACTAAACCTGGTAAACAAGAATTAGCAAGATACATTTGGGTAAAGTACATGCCCGTTCAACCAATGGGCAAATAAAGGAGCTATTCCACTGGCCAAAGTGGCAGTTTCAAATGGATAAGCTATATCTGTAACCCAACAGATTCTTTAAAATCCTCTATTACTTTATTGCACAGTAAGAAATGCTGATAGAAAGGCATAACAACCAAGAGCTCCTGCAGAACAACCGAGGATTCAGACCATTTAGTTATAGAGCCTTGAGGCACCCTGCCAGGTAAATAG
This sequence comes from Galagoides demidoff, assembly GCA_963574575.1. Lineage (NCBI taxonomy): Eukaryota > Metazoa > Chordata > Mammalia > Primates > Galagidae > Galagoides > Galagoides demidoff. The sequence continues at coordinate 13,551 of CAUYQV010128512.1, read as the reverse complement.
TCCAGATGAATTAAAGTACTTGTTGAGGACAAAGATAATATGGAATGATGTGGAAGAAGAAAATTATAAATATCAGCTCTGGCCTTATGTTAACCTGCAATAAATTGCAAATACATCATATCTGCACATTTACTTTCTTATTTCATACACACACACACACGCATTATTTAAATTTATATTCTTTTTATTCCTGATTTTTTTTTTGAGACAGAGTCTTAAGCTGTCACCCTCAATAGAGTTCTGTGGCATCACAGCTCACAGCAACCTCCAACTCTTGGGCTTAAGTGATTCTCTTGCCTCAGCCTCCCAAGTGGCTGGGACTATTGGCACCTACAACAACACCTGGCTATTTTTTGTTGTAGTTGTCATTTTTGTTTGCCAGGACCTGGCTGGATTTGAACCTGCCAGCTCCAGTGTATGTGGCTGGTGCCCTAGCTGCTGAGCTACAGGCACCAAGTCATGAGCATTTTTAATTACTATGTTATATGAGCATTTGGGTTATGATTAATGATACTACTTAGTCATGCACATATATATTTAATATATTTAGGGGTACAAGTGCACTTTTGTTATTTGGATATTTTGCATATATATATATAGTGTAATATACCCATCATATGAATAGTGTACGGTGTACCCAATAGGTAATTTTTCATTCCTTATCCCCTTCCCACCTTCCCACCTTTGGAATCTCCAAAGTCTATTGTTTTATTCAGAACGTCCAGGAATGCCCATAGTTTAGTTCCCACTTAAAAGTGAGAATATGAAGTATTTGGTTTTATTTCCCTGAACTACTTCACTTAGGATAATTCCATGCAGGTAGCTGCAAAAGATATGGTTTTGTTTCCTATGGCTGAGTAGTACTCCATTATGTATGTACATGTATGTGTGTATACACACATATACACACCAAATTTTCTTTTTTTTATTTTTGGAAGAATTTTTTTTTTATTTTGATGGTATTCAATTTATTTTTTTTTTGACAAAATATATTTATTGATTTATTGGCTTTCAAGTGAATAAAGTACTTTTTTTTTAACATAACTTTCATATCATTTGTTTAATCATTGTATCAACACATTTATATTCTACTTCTAGAAAAGTTCACTTGTACCCTTGTTAGACAGATATATAGGTAATCTTGAGCTTTGTATATTCTTTCTAGGAAATCTTTAGTTGCTCACAAACCACAAACAACAGCTAAATATGTTTGTGGTTTGTGAGCAACTAAAGATTTCCTAGAAAGAATATACAAAGCTTTAACTATCAATAAAAATACATATAAATTGAATACCATCTTTTTGGGCTAGAATTAAGTTGGTATTCAATTTATATGTATTTTTATTGATAGTTAGAGCTTTGTATATTCTTTCTAGGAAATCTTTAGTTGCTCACAAACCACAAACATATTTAGCTGTTGTTGCTATCGATATGTTTACTTTTTATTACAGGTTGATAAAAGGTAACAGATGATTAGGCTACATTGTTTGTAATTGTTAGATAAAGTCCATGTTGTACTTGAGCCTTTCATCCAGAAGCTGTGCCATATACCTCTACATTGTGCCCATTAGATGAGAGCACACCAAATCCCCTCCCACCTCCCCACTTACTTCCCCACAACTTGAATGTGGTTATGTCAAATTTTCTTGATTCCATCTTCAGTTGGTGGACACTTAGGTTGATCAGTATGTTCCCTGTTGTGAATTTTGCTGTGATAAACATCTGAGCACAGGTACCTTTTTAATACAGTGACTAATTTTTCTTTGAATGGATACCCAGTTGAATGGCTGGATCCAATGATGGATCTACTTTTAGTTCTTTGAGAAATATCCATATTGTTTTCCATAGGAGTTACACTGACTTGCATTCCCACAAACAGGGCATGAACATTCCCTTTTCACTGCATCTGAACCAACCGCTGCTCTTTTTGACTTTTTAATAATGGTAATTATGACTACAGTAAGATAATATCTCACTGTGGTTTTAATTTTCATTTATCTGATAGTGATGTTGAACACTTTGTTTTATGTTTTGTTAGTCACTTGCATACCAAGTGCCTTTTCGTGTCTTCTGCCAACTTTTTAGTTGTGTTTTTTTCTGGATAAGTTCTTTAGGTTCATCGCAGATACTGGATATGAATCCTTTGTTAGATGTCTACTTTGCAAATATTTTCTCCCATTCTGTAGATTGTCTATTTATTCTGTTGATTATTTCTTTTCCTGCACAGAAGCTTTTCAGTTTAAGTCTCATTTGTTTATTTTTGTTCAACATCCAGAATAGTTTTTTCTATATTTTACCCTAGAAATTTTATTATTTCAGGCCTTATATGTAAGTCTTTAATCCATCTTGAGTTAATTTTTGTCTGGGGTGAAATCTATGGATACAGTTTCATTTTCTGCATATGGATGTCTAATCTTCCTTCCACATGTTATTAAATAGGGTTCCCTTTCCCCAGTGTATGTTTTTGTCTGTTCTGTCAAAGATCAATTGAATGAAGGTATATGGTTTTATTTCTGGGTTCTTTATTTCACTCTATTGATCTACATGTCTATTTTTATGCTAGTACCATGTTGCTTTCATTATTGTAGCCTTGTAGTCTAATTTGAATGTGATGGCTCTAGTTTAGTTCTTTTTGCTTAAGATCGCTTTAGCTGTTTTGGCTCTTAATTGGATCCATATGAATTTTAGAATAGTTTTGTCTAATTCTATGAAAAATAACATTGAAATTTTGATATGAATTACACTGAATCTTTTTTTTTTTTTGAGACAGAATCTCACTATGTTGCCCTTGGTAGAGTGCTGTGTCATCACGGTTCACAGGAACCTCAAACTCTTGGGTTTAAGCGATTCTCTTGCCTCAGCCTCCCAATTAGCTGGGACTACAGGTGCCCACCACAACCGCTGGCTATTTTGTTGTTGTTGTTGTAGTTGTCATTGTTGTTGAGCTGGCCTGGGCCAGGTTCGAACCTGCCAGCCTTGGTGTATGTAGCTGGCGCCTGAATCTGTAGATGGTTTTGGGCAGTATGGCCATTGTAATAATATTGATTCTTCCAATCCATGAACATGGGACATTTTTCCTTTTTTGTGTGTGTCATCTACAATTTCTTTCATCACTGCTTTGCGGTTTTCTTATAGAACTCTTTTGCTTCATTGGTTATATATATTCCTACCTATTTTTTGTGTGCCTATTGTAAATGGGATTGAGTTCTTGATTTGGTACTCCACTTGGTTGTTATTGATACATAGATATACTGCATATTTGTATACATTGATTTCTAACCTGAGACATTACTAAATTCATTTACCTAATCAAGGAGTCTTTTGGAGGTGTCTTTAGAATTTTGTACACACCTATCATTTAATTAAAAAAAAAAGAATTTTGGGGGTATAAGATCGTGTCATCAGTAAGCAGAGATAACTTCCTCTTTTCCAATTTGGATGCTATTTATTTCTTTCATTTGCCTCGTTGCTCTGGCTAGGACTTCCAGTACTACGTTGAATAGAGGTGGTGAAAGTGGGCATTTTTGCCCTATTCCAGTTCTTAGAAGGAATGCTTTCAACTTTTCCCAGTTCAGGATAGTATTGCCTATAGGTTTGTTACATATGGCTTTTATTATTTTGTGATATGTTCTTTCTGTGCTTAGTTTGTTGAGGATTTTTATCATGAAATGTTACCATATTTTTATGAATGATTTTTCTGCATCAATTTAAATGATCATATGATTTGTGGTCTTAATTCTGTTTATCTAATGAATCACATTCATTAATTTGTGTATGTTGAACCATCCTCAAATCTCTGAGATGAAACCTAAATGATCATGGTGAATTATCTTTTTGATGCGCTGTTGGATTTGGCTTGCTAGTATTTTGTTGAGGAAGTTTGTATATACGTTCATGAGGAACATCGACCTGTAATTTTCTCATTTGTTGTGTCCTTTCCTGGTTTGGGGATCAGGGTGATACTGGCTTCACAGAATGATTTAGAAAAGACTCTTCTGGGACATATTCAGCAGTATTGCTACTAATTGTTCTTTGTACATCTTATAAGATTTAGACATGAATATGTCTTGTTCCAGGCTTTTTATTTGTATATTTTTGGAGATTATTACTTATTCAGTCTCACAACTCATTATTGGTGCCTTCAAGATTTCAATTTATTACTGATCTTAGCTTGAAAGCTTATATATGTCAGGAATTCATCCATTTCCTTCAGGTTTTTTAGTTTATAGGTATAGAGATATTCACAGTAGTCTTGTATTATCTTTTGCTTTTCTCTTGTATCAGTTACAATGATTCCTTTTTCATGGTTAATGGGGCTTATTTGATTTTCCTCTCCTCTTTTTTTTTTTTTTTTTTGGTTGATCTATCTAGTGGTCCACCAATTTCTTTTTTATCTTTTCAAAGAAACAGCTTCTTATTTTTATTGATTTTTTTGTATTTTTTTCTTGATTTTATTATTTATTTTCTTTGCTAGTTTTTGCTTTGATTTGTTCTTTCTAGTTCCTTGAGGTGAAAAAGTAGATTGTTAATTTATGCTCTGTCAGTCTTTTTGATGTAGGTGCTTACCTCTATAAAGTGTCCTTTTAGTACTGCTTTTTGTGTGACCCAGGGGTTTTAATAAATTATATAACTAGTTTTCATTTCAAAATTTTCTTTTAATGTCCATTTTGATTTTATCATTGACCCAGTGATCATTCAGATGCAAGTTGTTTAATTTCCTTGTGTTTATATAGTTTTGAGAGTTCCTCTTGAAATTGATTTCTAGCTTTATCCTACTGTGCCTGAGAAGAAACCTAATACGATGTGGTATTTTTTTTAATTTGCTGAGACTTGTTTTATGGTCTAACATATGATCTATTTTACAACATGTTTCATGCTCTGATGAAGAGATTGAATATTCTTCAGCTGTTCGGTAGACTGTCCTGTAAATGTCTTTTAGGTCCATTTATTCTAGAGTCTATTTAAATCCAGCATTTCTTTGTTGATATTCTGCCTCCTTTACCTGTCTGGTGCTATCCGTGGGCTGTTGAAGTTCTCCATTATTATTTTATTGGTGTCTTTCTCTTTTATTAAATCTAGTAGCATTTGTTTTATGAATCTGCATACCCCAGTATTGGGTACACACATAATAAGTATTGTTATATCTTCTTGTTTAATTGATCCCTTTATCATTATATAATAAAAAACCTTCTTTGTTGTTTTTTTCTGCCATTTAAGGTCTGTTTTATCTGTAAGTCTAGCTACTCCTGCTCACTTTTCATTTGCATTTGTGTGGAATATCTCTTCCATACCTTTGAGTCTGAGTTAATTGAGTCTCTTCAAGGGAGCATGTGCTTGAGTTCTGTTTTCTTAACCACTCCACCAGTCTACACTTTTAAGTATGGCATTTAATCTATTCACATTCAAAATTAATATATGAAGCTCCATTTTATTATATTGTCAATTGTTGCCTAATTATTTTGTGTTCTCATTTATGCAATTTTTATAAGACTTGTGAAATTTATGGATTCATGTGTTTTTATGAACCTTTCATTTTCATGTTTAGAATTTCATTAATTATTTCTTGTAAGGCCAGTTTAGTGGTGATGAATTCACTTAGTATTTGATTGTCTTGGAAAGACTTTATTTCTTTATTTATGAAGCTTAGTTAAGCAAGATACTGTGGCTTACAGTTCTCATCTTTGAGTATATTGACAATAGGTCCTCAGTATTTCCTGGTCTATAAAGTTCCTGCCAAGAAGTCTGCTATTAGTCTGACTGGCTTTTGCTTATAGGTAATTAGATGCTTTTGTCTTGCTTCTTTTAATTTTTTTTCCTTCATGTTGACTTTATTTTTTAATTTATTTTTTTATTTGTTTTTTGAGGCAGAGTCTCACTTTGTCACCCTCAGTAAAGTGCTGTGGCATCATAACTCACAGCAGTCTCCAATTTGGGGGCTCAAGAGATCCTCTTGCCACAACCTCCCCAGTAGGTGATACTAGAGGTACCTACCACAATGCCCATAGACAGGATTTCACTCTAGCTCAGGCTGGTCTCAAAATCTTGCATTCAGGCAATCTGCCCACCTCCGCCTCCCAGAGTGCTAGGATTATAGTCATAAGCCACTGTACCAGTCCCTTCATGTTGACTTTATATAGTTTGATGACTATATGTTTAGGTGAAGCCCTTCTTACAATATATTTTCCTGGTGTTCACTAAGCATCTTGAGTATGTATTTCTAAATCTCTTGAAAGACCAAGACTGTTTTTCTCAAATAGGTTTTCCACATTTCTAACTTTTTCTTTTTTTCTGCCTCAGGAATAACTATTCCTCATGGATTTGGACACTTTTAATAATCCCATATTTCTAATAAGGTTTATTCATTTCTTTCAATTATTTGTTTTTTCTTACTGGGTTAATTCCAAAGATCTATTTTTAATCTTTGAAATTTTTTCTTTGACTTAGTCTATTCTGTTGTTAGAGCTTTCAACAGCATTTTGTAATTTCTTCAGTAAGTCTTTCATTTCCAGAAGTTCTATTTGTTTTTTTAAGTATCTATCTTATTAGTAAGTTTTTCATTCAGGTCCTGAGTTATTTTTCTGGTTTCTTTATGTTGGTTTTCAATTTTGTTTTGAATTTCACTGAGCTACTTCATAATGTATTTTTGAATTGTTTATGTCATTTTAGAATTTTAATTTTTGTTAGCATCTATTATTACTAGAGATCTACTGTGATCCTTTAGAAGTGTCAAAATGATCTGTTTTTTCTTTTTCCTTTTTCTTTTTTTTTTTTTGCAATTGTTAATTTCCCTCTTTTTTCAGATTAATATGAGGGTATATATGATTAGGTTACATTTTTGCATTTCTAAGATAAAGTTGTAATTATGTCCTTCAACCAGGAAGTATGCCAAATACCTATACATTGTACCTATTAAGTTAGAATGCACCACAAACCCTCTCCCCCATTCCCTCTTCTTGAATTTAATTGTGTTTTTCTCTCTGTTGTTATTAAGCTTGATTTTTAATTCTTGTGATACTTTACATAGGCTAAGTTTCTCCAAATACTTCCAGATAAATACAAAAACACAAAATCCCTCTTTCCATGGTATACATATACCACAGTTTATTAATCCATTCATGGTTTGATGGACACTTGAGTTGTTTCCACATCTTTACGACTGTAAATTGAACTTCCATAAACATTTGAGTGAAAATGTCTTCATAGTAAAATGACATTTTTTCTTTTGGGTAGATACTTAGTAATAAGATTATAATATAAAATGGAAGGTCTACCTTTAGTTATTTGAGGATTCTCCATACTTCTTTTCAAAAAAGTTTGCAGTCCCACCAACGGTGCCCAAGTGTTTCCCTCTCTCCACAACCATAATAGCATCTGCAGCATAAGGATCTTGTGATGTTGGCCATTATCACTGAGGGTAGGTGATATCTCAAAGTGGTTTTAATTTGGATTTCTCTGATGATTAGGGATGATAAACATTTTTTCATGTGTTTGTGGGCCATTCATCTGTCCTCATGGGAAAAGATTCTATTCTTGCCTCTTGCCCAATGACGAGACGGTTTTTGTTTTTTTTTCTCTTTTCATGCTGATTTGCTTAAGTTCTTTGTAGATTCTTATTATTAGCCCTTTGTCAGATTCATAACATGTGACTATCTTCTCCTATTCTGAAGATTGTCTGTTTGCTTTGTTTATTGTTCCCTTCGCTGTGCAGAAGCTTTTTAACTTGTTCAGGCATCATTTATCAGTCTGTCTTTTCATGCTATCAAAGTCCTTATGCGTGTTTCTTCTTATCTGGAGAAGCTGCCACTTTCTACTCTTGAATTTGTTTTTATTTGGATAGTACTTTCCCATCCCTCTAGAGTGTTCCTGTAATATACTTTGGTTTTTTTTAATTATCCTTCAATTTGGGGTACTTTTGTGTGGCCAAGGTTCGGTTCTTTGGTTATAAATAATGTTTGTACAGTGGCTTCCTCAGATGCTCATTTTAGTAGAGACGTATTGGGTTGCAATTCAACCATTATGACAGTAGGTGGCGCTTATCTGTAAGAGCCCGCTGCAGCGGAACCCCAGGGTGTGCTCTTGTTCTTAGTTTGCTCAAAAGCAGTGGGTTAAGTGGTCTGTGGTATGCTCTGTGCTCCCTGCTCATCCTTGGAGGCAAGGAGAAATCTGTATGAAGCTAAGGAGCCAAGCTCACCTCTGTACACCCCAATGGCAAGTGAAAGCAACAGCAGTGGCAGGAATGGCAAGAAAGCTCATACTGAAATGCGCCAAATTCTTTGGTAGGGTATGTTGGGATAGAGAGGATTTCACCAGCTCCACATGTTGGGTAGGCTGACATGCGATCCACATCCCTAGCCCACCACTATCCTGGAGCTCTTCACTTTCAATTCAGATAGATATCATCATTTTCCTCCAGGTTATAATGTACCTAAGGTCTGCAGTAAAAGCCTGCCCCATGCCTCTTTATATAAATGGCCTCAGAGTGAAACTTTTTCTTTCAGCCCAAAACAGACAGCTTTGCACCCATCTATACTCCACTGCAAGAAGCTGCCACTCCTTAAAGAGAACCTGGGTGTGGTGGTCATGCCATCAGTGGGGTGCAGCTACTCCTAAATGTTCTGGGATGACTGCTCCCTGTGCCCCAGCACACCAACACCAAACCTGCATCAGAATAGCCATGGCGGCTTCTAGCACAGTGAGGAAGAAAAGAAGTCCTCAGCTCCATATCCATTCCCAAACACCAGTGTCAGCTGGTCCCTGGTGAGGATCTGCTCTTTTCCCCTACATGAGTGCCCAGATTTGTATTCACGTCTCTGCTGGGGGGAGAACAGACACTCTCAGCACACTTGCAGGAAACTCTTGGTAGAGGAGAGTACACACTGTGTGGTCTTTTTTGCCCCCCAAGGCACCTCAATACACTGTGCTCTCTTCTCCTGTTGGATCAGCCTGCCCTAAGGATTAGAACTCTAAAATTCCCACAGTTCACTCATGACCTACAGGTCCCCAGTAGATGCTGCAGTCAAAATGGGTCCTAGGGATCTTCATGAAGAATCCAGCTATGTAGAGACACCAGGACTGAAATTCCCTGGGCAGGGGAGCTGTAGAAATGCTTCTACTCCTTGAAGGTTCTTGGGCCCCTGCCTGTCTGCTAGCCCCAGTGTGGTGGGTATGGAATAAGTGGGGAGTTATAGCCACCACTAAATGCTCTAGAATGAGCACCCGCAGTGTACCTGCAGCAAAGAGTTCCCCAAAAGAGTGATATTGGCTGTGTCCGCAGTGTTGGCTCTTTCTGTAGCAGTGGGTGGCAAGTAGAGAAGTCTCTTTTTTTTTTTTTATTAATTGATTTCTGTGTACATTGATGCCAACATGGGGTACATTGTGCTGTTTCATATACAATTTGAAACGTCTTCATCAAGCTGGTTAACATAACTTTCATATCATTTGGTTAATCATTGTATCAACACATTCACATTCTAGTTCTAGAAAAGTTCACTTGTACCCTTGTTAGACAGATATATAGGTGATATATAAGCTGCTTTTTTAAAAAAAATTTTTTCTGTCTTCTGTAGCACACTGGAAGAGTAAGAGTTATCCTAGGCCATTCATTAAATTCACAAATACTAAAAAAAAGCTGATGAGCAAAAAAAAAAAAAATATGCACCTACTTTTTGATGGCTCAGATAAACAAAACCGACCTCAGATCTTCTGCATGTGGCCCGTGGGGCTGCAGGTTGGACACTCCTGATTCAGATGATTTTGTGCATATTTTTGATAACAGTCTAAACCTGGCTATTAAGTATCATTATGTTTTTGTATCTTTATCTCATTTCTGCTTTCCACAATGAAATAATAATGTGCATTCTAGTTAAGAGAGAAGGTTTGTGGTCAGGATGTGTGACACTATATCCAACAATCAACTCGCTATCAGCCCTTAGGAAAGGATGGATAGTCATACTCATGACTTGATTTGTTTATTGAGAGGACTGAAATAATTACTAAATATAAAATTTTATTAGAATATATCTACCAAGCATATTCTAAAGCATATTGCAATAATAATTGGCTGTTATTTTTATGTGATCATTATTGTTAATAATAACTAGTGATAGGAAGCACCTTTTATTAGGTGGGATAAAACAAATAAAAAATGCGTATATAAACAAAGAGTGCACCAAAATTGAACATGAAATTCTTCCTTGGCAGGCATTCTGGTGAATTCCTATAACTTTGTCTTGCTTTAGCATCTGTTTTGAAGACAGGTTTAACTTTCTAACACCAGAGGAAGGGCTTAGTCACCCTTGACACAGTTTACAGCTCTCTGCTTCCCCTTAGTTGGTCAGTGCAGTTGATGCAGTTATCTGCTTTATACTCCCTCCTGGTCTCCACCTTGGTGACCAGCTTCCCATGGGACAGCTGGATATAACCTACTTGACCCCAGAAATGCTGCAGTAGCTCCCCTGCATCCACCTCTTCCCTCTGGGAAACTCTACCTGCTTGCTCTAACCTATCAGTTAGGAACCCTGAGAACACTTGCTTGGATCACACCCCAGATCCTAACAAAGGTTTTTCGAGGACAGTTCCCACATTCTCTCTCTTGCTTCCCACCCACTGGATCACCCACAGCTCCGCACTCTTCTTGGCCCTGTGAGGTGCGCTGCTCTCTACTGTCTGTCTGTGAGAAACAGACTGCTTCTCTCATGACATGTGCTGTGCTCAGTTCCCTCCTCTGAATCACACCTGACTGACACACCTGAATCCAGCTTATCTGAGCTGGACTCTTCTAGACAGCAGCAATCTGACAGAAGTAAACTGGACACAAGCCAGACAAGAGCCACAAGGACATCTACATGTATCAACAGGTTTCCTGTGAAAAGGACTTCTGGTCATGGGCTGGACATTTAGATATTATTATGCCACCCACGAGGATAAATAATCATCCCGTGAAAGGAACATTGTAAACATCCACAACCATGTTCATCAAGCCCAGGCCCAGCAACGCTCGAGTTAGTAACTACCTTCCAGATAGAAATGTCAAGACCAAATTAGGAAAAAAAAACAATAAAGAAATAGTATTCTTGATAGTAATATACTTAAAATGTGTTTGCAGAAGATTTTTGCATATTGTAAATTGATCTGTTATCCGTAAATTTATTCATTTAACAAATATCAGTGAATGAAAAAGCCATTTCTTTTTAAGTTATAAAGTATTTATAACCTGGATGTTTTTAATCGTATGTATTTGTCTTAATATGCTATTAAAAAGTAATCTCTATTAAATCTTAGTAAATATTTTTAGAAATTCTTCATTTGTTTGAACTTCTAACACCCAGATGAAAGTCCTCTTTGTGGACATAAGGTTTCTTCTCTTTTAAATAGGCCACTAAAAATGTCATAATGATTTTGATGAAGTATTTTTCCGAATTCAACATAATTAAATTTAGAAAACAAAACAGGGATGTCTTTGATATAATTATGTGTAATTTAAATCCAGTAAGGTGAATTAACATAGTACTCATTCCCACCCTGTGTTACACACACAGACTTATGCTTTGCTTGTATTATGACATCTATGTTGCCATCTCCCCTCACTATTTAAAAATAATTGATAAGCATCAGGATCAAAAAAAATGTTTTTTTACAAATAACAATAGAAATCTTAAAGATAAATTGAGGAATTTCCTTGAACAGAAGATGTGTAAACCATGAGATTCCAAGTATAAGTTTCTTTTCTCACTATTTGGAAATGCTATTCTAGATAAGCAAAGAAAGGCTTTCTCTTAACTCTAACTTTGCAGTGAAGTAGAAGGAAAATCAGTCAATCTATATCTATCTTCTGATGAACGTGAAATTGACGTTATGAACAGTGTGTTGCCCATCCATGGGGTTCAGATTGTCATTAATGGAAATAAGTGGCCGTAGAGACAGTAGACCCCTGTGGAGATTTTCTTTAGCATATTTTCCAGTAATGACACACCTGTAAAAATTTCTCCTGTTCCAGCTTATGCTGAAGTATAATGAAATCCTTGGAAATGACAGTGTGCTGCTAATCCTCACATGGCTATAAAAAGGACAGACGGTTGATTAGTCTATCATATCTCTAAAATTTCAATTTAGAAATAAAATATTTATATATTAATATTGTCTAATGAGATTTAATTTCAAACCCCCATAGCACCTTTCACTGTTATAAGTCAAGTATTCACAACTATTACCATTTTCTTTATTGTGACCTGGGATATACATTTAGGTTAAAAGTTACAAAAAGAAAACAGTAATTCCTCGGTAATGCTTCTGAGCTTTCTGGAAAATTTTGCCTCTCCATATATTACCAAATAATTTTTCAAATCCAGAGAAGTGATGACCACTTGAGAATGTAAAGTACTTGTCTTGGCTGCCAAGTGCCAAGCACCGTGTGCTTAGATGTCATATTATTACCTTGTTTCACTGTGGTAAAAAGAATTCTAAAGTAGGGCAGCACCTGTGGCTCAGTGGGTAGGGCACCAGCCACATATCTCAAGGGTGGCGGGGTCAACCCCGGCCCCAGCCAACCTGCAACAACAACAACAACAAAAATAGCCGGGCGTTGTGGTGGGCATGAGGGTGGTAAGGTGGGACTCTGTCTCAGAATAAATAAATAAATAAAGTAGAACGTAGCCTCCACCTCACTCGTGTGCACTCATCCCTTGTCCATCGTCCATTGTCAAATTGGTTGAATGGTGGTTTGGTGCCTTACACAGGAATTTTAGAAAAGGCATTTTATTGTTTTTGTCTATCAAAATTTGTACTTTCCTCTCCACAAATGTGATGCATGAGTCCATGGGCCACGAATGGTTGGATAATTTCAGTTATAAACAATATGATCTAAAAATGATTCATCAGCTTCAGAATTCAGCCTTTTCCTTTAGTATAATCTCGCTTCACTCAAACTTTTGCTTTAGGACAAGTTATTAAGCAGAATGCACCTTGCCTTTTTACAAGAAACAGTCTTTGATGGGTCTGTTCCACAAATTATTCAGATATGTGAGTTTTGTTTTGCTTTGTTTTTAACGAAATAAGCATAGCTTGAAATTATTGCTAAAGCTAAACCGATGTCTCACATTATATTTCATTTCATGCATTTTAAAAGATATTTTAAATGTCTGTCCCCAGTCTCATTGAATTTTTTTCCCCGCAGCTGGGTGGTTCTTTATAGTTTGTGTTTTGTTTCAGATCTTCTGACAGGGGCTTCATCATTTCCTACTAGGACATCTTCAGGCTTGTTGCCCTTTCTTCCTCCCATCCTTAACGTCATATTACTGGCTCACTTAAAAAAAAAAAATCTTTACGCAAGTATAATTTACATGCAATTTTGATAAAGTCCAATTTATTTTTCTTTTATATATCAGATTTATGAAAAACTATATTAAATCTTTGCCTATTCAAAATCATGAAATTTCTCTTTATTTTTTTCAGAAATTTTATGGTTTTAATACTTTATTATAGACATTTTAGTTATGAATTATTTACAGTAAGTTCGTGTATGTCATGAGTTTAGTTTCAAAGTTCATTTTCTTT
>CAUYQV010128511.1:0-11722 GCA_963574575.1 Galagoides demidoff | reverse complement strand
TAGACTAGGAGAAGTGGCTTCTGATAATCAATATAAGATTTAGGAGGAGGTGTCCATCTTCCTGACTAAACTCAGCATTCTTTACTCCTGCACCACTAATACAACACTGGAAAATAGAGCAAAATTGCTAGAATACAAAATTTCCCAGTTTTGTATTCTAGCAATTTGATTTGCAGTTATTTCAGCAGCAATGACCTTGTGGAAGCAAGGCTAACAGCTTCTCCCAACATGCCTCTTGGTATGTTTCCATGAACAAAACTTCTCCTGGTACTTTCTCAGCTTTGTCCTATCCCACCAAATTCATTAGGTAAGCTAAAGTGTAATCACCATGAGCATCTACTGGAGTCTCGTTCAATAATCTTTCACCCGGTGCAGGATGAGTGCCAATCCACTGCCTGGGCACAGCCCCCGCGGCCTGCAGAGAAGGGCCCTGTCTAGCCCCTCACATCATGCCAGGCAGGGATGGGCTGCATTTCTTTATGACACATACATGTTCCCTGATTTTTGCAGTGCAGCTTCCTACTTGTCCGCGACTGCCTTGCCCCCACCTAATTCACCGCTCCTATGCTTATGTAGTCTGCATTTTGCTATTTTTGAGATGAACCTGTAAACGTGAGAACTCAGGGATCTGAGGTACTTCACATAAACACACTCAAGTATCAATCTTTCATGTTTTTGAAAACAAGAACACAGGAAAACAAGTTCTCTTTCCCTCTCCCCTCAGAAACGTGTGCATCTCCCCACTAGGCCAACAGTGGCTACCTCTGCACCACATCACTGATTTCTTGTACACATGACAATAAGTTATTAAGGACAGGGTTTGCCCCCGGCACCCCAGCAGCTGCTGAAGACACCTGTAGCTCCTGTAGGCTGAGTTCCAGTTTGCTCACAGCCTCTCGGAAGGCAAATTTGTTGCGAGTTTGAGGGATGCAGTCCACATAGCCTGAGCAGTAGTCGAGGAGCTGGTGTCCAGTGTCTACCAACTGGCTATTGGGCACAGGTTCCGTGATTGCATTGGACAGTAGGTCAGCACATTCCAACAGGGCCTCTTTACTGATTTTGTCTGCTGAGATTTTCTCAGCCACCTGTTTGGTTTTTCTGAGAGCCACTTTAGTACCTGCTGTGCCATTGGCCATTTTGGCCGGCGAGATGGAAGATGTGGGCAGAGGCACTTGAGGTGGAGGCATCACTGGCCTCCCAGCTTTCCCACTGAGAGGCACTGCCCCTGCAGCTGCCTTTTTTCCTCCTTCCTGTGTTTCTGATGGGGGCTGTCCTGCAGCTGGGGCAGTAGGTTCTTCCGTAGGGTCTGAACATGAGGACGGATGCTGCAGTAGTCTCATCACTGGTGGTGGGGGCGGGGCACACTTTGGTTTTACCCGTCGGGGTCGGTCCTTGTCTCCAGAGGATGTGACCTGATGCTCAGATAAAAGCTTGAATTTGTTCCCCTGAGAGTCTGTGCCAATGAGCTGCACGTCAGCTGGAGTATGTTTCAGGGTGGGTGAGATAAGGACTGGCACTTTGTGGTTATGAGTGGTTGGGAGGACTGCTGCGACCTTGGCTGGAGAAGACCAACCTGGTTGCTCTCCATCCTCTGGGACCCCAGCCATCCCAAGTCGTGCCCCACCATTCCTCTCCTTGCCCTTGGTGGCAGCTGCTACTCCAGCCACTCCCACCCCTGCAGAGTCCTTCTCAGCAATGGCTGGATCCCCAGAGGGGTTTCTGAGAGGAAGAGCTGCAGCTCCTCTGGGCAATAGTTTGGCTTTTGGTCTCTCCCTGGCGGGAGCAGCACCTTCCTCTGATTTTTTTGGAAGCACGTCATTGGCCCTGTCCACATTCTCTTCTGGCTGAGAAGAGGTGGATACTGTCCTTTCCAGCTGGAGTTTGGACCTCTGGCAGTTCCTGGGAAGAGTCATTGCCATCCTATCCTGCTCTGGAAGCCCTGAGGACATGGAAGATGTAGAGTTTGACCTTGGAAAAGGCTTGGAAGTGTCATCACTGGCTGTGGGTTTACCTGCTCGTAAGCCCAGTGTCTTTTTGATTAAGCGTGGCGTAAAGAAGCCTGTGATGCCAGACCACCCACCCCCAGCAGTGCCACTGCCCCCACCCCCACCACCGTCGTCATTACAGAGATTCCTCTGTGCAAAGCTCCCCCCATAGCACTTGGGTGGCGCCAGATTCGCCTCTTGCTGGGCAGGAGTGAAAGAGAACCCGTCAACATGCTGTAGAGAAGCAACAGATGAGAAGTTACCCGTGAGTTCATATTTCTTGTGGGGCTGATTCTCCATTTCTCGGAAGGAGCTGCTGCGTTTGGGGGGTGTGGGAGCATTTCTCTTTTTCATGAAGGAGCTGAAGAAGCCTCCCTTCCTATCCCTAGTGAAGCATGTCTCTTTGGCATCTTCCAAGAGGCTGCTGGGTGACTTGTCTCTTTGTTTTCGAGGCAGTGCTGGAGACCCACTAGAAGGCTGTGCACTTCTTATGAACCCTGGTGAGAAAGATTCAAACAGTAAAGTGGAAGACACAAAGTGAATCCATTACATTTAAGTTACTAAGACCAAATTATAAGAGTTTTGTCAGCATTTATTAAATGTCAGATTGTCCTTTCAGAATGATTAGTCTTCCAAATGCAAATGCAATATGGGTTACAAGTGGGGAAGAGTAACCTGCAGGTTATTACCTCAGCATTCCCCTTTCAAAAATTACTACACAACCTGTTCTCATCTATCGGGCTCAATGACATTTTTGCTGGAACTATAAAGGTAACTAACTGGGAATCTGGAGTTGAAGACATGGAACTGGAGGCAGGGTCATGTGTTAGATGGATAGATCAAGACTACTAACAGGCAATATAGAACCAGGGACTAGGATGACAGGTAAAACAGATGCCATGCTTTTCCCAAAGACGATGGGCATGGAAATGGGCATAAAAGCATTATACTGCAGGTTTCTTTCAACAAGACAGTTTTTATTAACATTTTCACTCTACCTGCCCAGGGGCCCATACCTGGTGCTGAACTGGAAGCAGAGTTTTCTGTGGCATCTTGTACCCCTTCAATGTTCTCCTTGTTCTCCAGCTGTTTCTTCAGTGTCCGAGTCTTGGAAGGAAGTATAGGTAATCGGGGAAGGTATGGAACAACAGATGATGATGAGGCGGCTCTCCCAAGCTCCTCAGCTACCTCTGTGAACAAGGCAAGGGAACATGGCTCAGTGCCTGTAGCTTAGCAGTTAGGGCACCAGCCACATACACCAAGGCTGGTGGCTTCGAACCCAGCCCAGGCCTGCCAAACAACAATGACAACTACAATAAAAAAATAGCCAGGCATTGTGGCAGGCACCTATAGTCTCAGTTACTTGGGAGGCTGAGGCAAGAGAATCGCTTAAGCCCAAGAGTTTGAAGTTACTGTGAGCTGTGATGCTACAGATCTCTACCAAGGGCAACATACCAAGACTCTGTCTCAAAAAAAAAAAAAGACAAAGGAACTGATAAAAAGAACAATTCTGTAACAGAGAAACAGCATACACCTGAGGAAGAATTGGAGAGTAGAGCACTAAGATGCATAAATGGAATCATATGTACTCTTTTGTCTGGCTTCTCTGGCTCAACGTTACACCTATACATTCATCCATGTTGCTGGATGTGGCAGGAGTTCTTTCTCGTTGCTCTGTAATACTCCAGTGTGTGAATATTACAAAATCCAACTGTTCTCCTCTTGATAGATATTTGGAGTATGGATATGTTACTAGCAACACCCTGCCATGTGTCTTCTGGCTCACAATTGAAGGCACATTTGTTTGGTAAAGACCTTGGAACACTGGTAGGTCACAGGGTACAGCTTTACTGGGTCCTACCAAACTTTCCCAAAGTGATTATACCAATTTATACTCCTACTAGCAATATATAAAAGTTCTGGTCACTCTGCATGCTTGCTAAACTTTGATTTTATCATCTTTTTTATTCAATTTTAATTTTACCCATTTTGGTAGGCATGCAGTGGTATTACTACACTATGGTATGTGTTTTTTTTTTTGTTTTTTTTTTTTTTGCAGTTTTTGGCTGGGGCTGGGTTTGAACCCACCACCTCTGGCATATGGGGCCAGTGCTCTACTCCTTTAAGCCACAGGCACCGTCCTGTTTTTTTTTGTTTGTTTGTTTGCTTTTTTAGACAGGATCTCACTTTGTTACCCTTGGTAGAGTGCCATGGTATCATAGCTCACAGCAACCTCACTCTTGGGCTCAAGCAATCCTCTTGCCTCAGTCTCCCAGGTAGTTGAGACTACAGGCACCTGCTATTTTTTTAGTAGAGCCAGAGGTTTGCTCTTGCTTAGACTGATCTTGAACTCCTGAGCTCAAGCAATCCACCTGCCTTAGCCTCCCAGAGTGTTAGGATTACAGGCATGAGCTTTATTTTATTTTATTTTATTTTATTTTTGAGACAGAGTCTCATTATGCTGCCCTCAGTAGAGTGCCATTGCATCACAGCTCACAGCAACCTCCAACTCTTGAGCTTAAGCAATTCTTTTGCCTCTGCCTCGGAAGTAGCTAGGACTACAGGCGCCTGCCACAACGCCCAGCTAATGACCCTTTATTTTAAATAGCAAAGTTTCTTCTGCCTAGTATACTCATTCTTCTCTGGTTTTAGACCATCTTGCCTACAGAAAATCATTCCATACCATCCTAAGCCTATTATTATCAGTTTATCAGCTCCTGCCAGAAAAGGATATACTTTTTTATCAGTTTACATTAACAAAGGCTCTACTACTCCCCATCTGCCTTACTGCAACAAAAATATGGTAAATCATGGGTAAAGCATAAACATCAGGGACTCCAGTGTCACCTGTATACTTAGTATAGAACTGTTGAGTGACCAAAATGGAACTAGGGCTGGGCATGGTGGCTCACACCTGTAATCCTAGCACTCTGGGAGACAAAGTTGGGTGTACCACTTGAGCTCACTAGTTCAAGACTAGCCTGAGCAAGAGTGAGACACCGTCTCTACTAAAAATGAAAAACTGAGACAAGAGGATAGCTTGAGCCCAAGAGTTTAAGGTTGCTATGAGCTATGATGCTGTGGCACTCTACCGAGGGTGACAAAGTGAGACTCTGTCTCAAAAACAAAACAAAACAAACAAGCGAACGAAAACAAAGTATCCTATCCTTGGTGGCTCATGCCTATAATCCTAGCACTCTTAGAGGGCAAGGCAGGTGGATTGTCTGAGCTCACAGGTTTGAGACCAGCCTGAGTAAGAGTGAGACCCCCATCTCTAAAAATAGCCGGGCATTGTGGCAGGTGCTTGTAGTCCCAGCTATCTGGGAGACTAAGGCAAAGAATTGCTTGAGCCCGAGAGTTTGAGGTTTCTGTGAGCTATGTCACCACAGCACTTGACTGAGGGCAATGAAGTGAGACTCTATCTCAAAAAATAAATGCACGAATAAATAAATAAATATCCTATCCTTGAGTGGACTAAAATCAGACTTTACCACACTTTATTCTTTACTCAACTAAATACACATCAAGATCTGATAATTTCATAAAAATTTTAGTTAGAAGGTACTTTACAGTCATACCATCTGACTTCCTAGCCAACTTTTTTTTTTTTTTTTGAGATAGAACCTCAAGCTGTAGCCCTGGGTAGAGTGCGGTGGTATCATAGCTCACAGCAATCTCCAACTCCTGGGCTTAAGTGATTCTCTCACCACAGCCTCCCAAGTAGCTGGGACTACAGACACCTGTCACAATGCCCAACTATTTTTTTGTTGTAGTTGTCATTGTTGTTTAGCAGGTCCAGGCTGGATTAGAACCCGCCAGCTCTGGTGTATGTGGCTGGCACCTTAGCCACTTGAGCTACAAGTGGCGAGCTCCTAACGTACTTTTTAATTAAAAATTTCCAAAAACTTTAAACTTTGAGTTTTTATACCTTACCAAGAGTTATACAGACAGGAATCTGTATTTAATTTCAGCTGATGGTATCTATTAGCTTTTTAAAAATGCTATCTACAAATAAACCACTGTACATCTTAAACTTACCTAAAAAAACCTTTGGATTTTTAAATCAAAAACACTATGCCAAAATCTAGCAAATGACTTCACAGATCTTTAAACACTGGAGTTGGATTTTTTTTTTTTTTTGAGACAGAGTCTCAAGCTGTCACCCCAGGTAGAGTGCCGTAGCATCACAGCTCACAGCAACCTCAAACTCTTGGGCTTTAAGCAATTCTCTTGACTCAGCTTCCCAAGTAGCTGGGAATATAGGTGCCTGCCACAACGTCCAGCTATTTTTTGTTGTTATTGGTGTTGCAGTTGTCATTGTTGTTTAGCAGACCCAGGCTGGGTTTGAACCTGCCAAACTCAATGTATGTGGACGGTGCCCTACCCACTGAGCTATGGGTGCTGCCCTGGAGTTGGATTTTTTTGTTTTATACTGAAAATGAGGTTTTAGAATAGGTTGTGATTTTTTTTTTTTTTTTGAGACAGAGCCTCAAGCTATCGCCCTGGTAGGGTGCCATAGCATCACAGCTCACAGCAACCTCCAACTCCTGGGCTCAAGTGATTCTCCTGCCTTCGCCTCCCTAGTAGCTGGGATTACAGGAGCCTACCACAACACCCAGCTATTTTTTGGTTGCAGCCATCATTGTTCTTTGGCGGGCCTGAGCTGGACTGAATCTGCCAGCTCAGGTGTACGTGGCTGGCCCCTTAGCCGTTTGAGCCACAGGTGCTGAGCCTAGGCTGTGAATTTTAAAGTACTGATAATCCTACAGCTGGCTCTAGTCAGAAGTTATCTGAGCAAACAGAAAAAAAAGGAAAGCCCGGTGTTGACAGTCTCACAGAAGTAAAATCCACACGGCTAAGCTTCAATTTTCCAACTCATTCCACTAAATCTTAGCGCTATGCTACAACATCTGTCACTGCCATCTGTCACTATCAAAAGCAGAAGCCAGGCAAGGCGCAGTGGTTCACAACTGCAATTGAAGCACTCCTTAATCCTAGTACTCCTGGAGGCCGAGGCAGGAGGACCACTTGAGCTCAGGAGTTCAAGACCAACCTAAGCAAGAGTGAAACCCCATCTCTACTGAAATAGAAAAACCAGCCAGGTGTGGTGTCTGCCTATTGTCCCAGCTACTTGGGAGGCTGAGTCAGGAGGATCACTTGAGGTTGCAGTAAGCTATGATGACCCTAATGCACTATAGCTGGTGACAGAGCAAGACTTTGTCTCAATAAAAAACCCCCCAAAGCAGAAGCCAAACCAGTATTTGCCACACTTTAAAGGTGTGGTACCTTATTACCTATTCTAATGCATGTACCAAAAAGTAATTTTTATTAGAATGCATTTCATGATTTTATTTCCCTGAATATACAGTGATTAGTGTGGAAGGGAAGTGGCAGATAATCGACAAAGTCACCACACGAGGGTGATGACTAGATGCTTCGAAAGCACTGAGATAATCAGCCCAGTGAAAATCCTAAACTGGAAATAGTGTTTTGCCCTTCCAGAGACAGGACAGCTGACGCTGGGGTCTGAGCAGCACAAACGAGGCTCTTGAAAAAGTGAAGTGTTCATCACAAAAGTAAGCCCTAGCTAATTAAAGCTTGGCCATGGGTTCTGTGGCTTTTACAGAGGCAAAGCCATACTTTGCTATTCATTCCTGAGCAAAAATGAAGCAGGTAGGATCAATTAAACTGTGAAATTTGGGGCTTATTTTATAACTATTTTGGTTTTTTTTTTTTTTTTTAAGAGACAGGGTCTTGCTATGTTGTTTTGTTTAGGTTAGCCTCAAATTGCTGGACTCAGAGCTCTTCCTTCCTCAGCCTCCTGAGTAGATGGGACTAAGGTACACAGCACTGTGTCTGGCTCCTTTTTATGGCAATTATTTTAAAGTTAATTTCCCAAAAGAGTGGGTACATGCTACATAACTCAAGCCATGCCAGTAAGCTTCCACCCCTCTTTTTCTTTTTTCCTTTTAGAGACAGGGGCATCACTCTGTCACACAGGCTGGACCCCAATGGTGCAATCGATCATAGCTCACTGCAGTCTCAATCTCCTGGCCTCAAGCGATCCTTCCACCTTGGCTTCCAGAGTAGCACCGCCATACTCAGAGAAGCAACTGGAGCCAGACATTCTCTGTCTTTCAGGTCATGAGTTTCAAAGACATGACTTCAAGGATGGTGTGTCTCATGCTACTTGGAGGACTGTGAGCATGTGGTCAATGCAAAAGTAAAGAGAAACTAGATGAGAGTGGGTGGTATAGGAGGGAGGGAGAGAAAAAGTGGGGAGGAAGGAAGACGTGAAGCGACTGGAGTCCGTCAGCTTTGGTCACCCCTGAGGTTAGC
Organism: Galagoides demidoff; assembly: GCA_963574575.1. Lineage (NCBI taxonomy): Eukaryota > Metazoa > Chordata > Mammalia > Primates > Galagidae > Galagoides > Galagoides demidoff. The sequence goes on along the minus strand of CAUYQV010128511.1, from coordinate 3,398 downwards.
ACCTTCCCTGCCTTTCCATGCTTTGGTTATAAATCATCCTTTTACTGCTTAACGAAGTTTGAGTTGGATTTCTTTCCCATATAATTGATTCATAAATACATCCCTTTACTGTAGGGACTAGGTCTTACCTCTGTGCCTCCAGACCTACTATATAGCCTAACTCAGATTAAATGATCAATACAATGTGGGTTAAATGTTAAATTTCTTGTTTAACTATTTTGAATTGAAATTAGCTTTGATGTTCAGCATCCACAGCCCAGTGGTTAGGGTGTCGGCCATATATGCACACTGGGGCTGATGGGTTCAAACCTAGCCTGGGCCCGCTAAACAACAATGACAACTACAACAACAACAACAACGAAAAAAGTAGCCGAGTGTTGTGGTGGGTGCCTGCAGTCCCAGCTACTTGGGAGGCTGAGGCAAGAGACTCACTTAAGCCCAAGAGTTTGAGGTTGCTGTGAGCTGTGAGACCACAGCACTCTACTGAGGGAACTAATAAGACTCTGTCTCAAAAAAAAAAAACCACTTAGCTTTGATAAAGGTTGGTTTTCTAAAGGGATGTATTTTCAAGACAAACAGAAAAGGACTCAAAAGGAATTAAAGTTGAAACTAAAGTACCAAAACAGTGAACTCTACACTTTGGCTAATATTTACAACTTGTAGCACTTTGACTCCATAGAAATAAAGCACAGGCAAGATGAGTGCTGTGACAGATAGCTATGCCCTCTCTGACCCATAGAAGTTCCATATATCGGGCAACGCCTGTGGCTCAGTGAGTAGGGTGACAGCCCCATGTACCGAGGGTGGTGGGTTTGAACCTAGCCCCAGCCAAACTGTAACAACAACAAAAAAAATAGATGGGCATTATGGCAGGCGCCTATAGTCTCAGCTACTCAGAAGGATGAGGCAAGAGAATCGCCTAAGCCCAAGAGCTAGAGGTTGCTGGGATCTGTGATGCCACAGCACTCTACTGAGGGCAACAAAGTGAGACTCTGTCTCAAAAAAAAAAGAAGAAGAAGAAGTTCCATATATCAAAAGAGTAGGATGAAGTATTTTTCATTAAACTTTTAGTATTAAACTTACCTTTCCCTTTCTTCTTCTGCTTCTGGAGATAGAGTCTCACTCTGTCACCCTGGATAGAGTGCTGCTGAATCATTATAGCTCACAGCAACCTGAAACTACTAGGTTCAGATAATTCTTCTGCCTCAGCCTCCCAAGTAGCTGGAACTACAGATGCCCACCACACTGCTCAGCTAGGTTTTCCATTTTTAGTAGAGAAGAGGGTCTCACTCTTTCTCAGTTTGGTCTGGAACTCCTGAGCTCAAGCAATCCACCCACCTAGGCCTCCCAGAGGGCTAGAATTAACAGGTGTGAGCCACTGTGCCAGGCCTTCCCTTTCTTCTTATGTAATATGATAAATCACTAACGGAAGTGGACAAAACCAACTTGCCTGATTTTCTCTTCTAACATTTTTAAACTTGAACTTAAGTAGTCAACTTTATGAAAGAAAGGAATAATTTGAAAAACAGGTATGAAATTCCAGAACTGTATCACAGTGTCTAATAGGCAGGTGAAACTAAGAATTCTATATTTTTAATTCTTTAGGTGTAGGCACTCTCTCTTCATAACAAGTATATTATTTGACTTTTGCAGATAACTAATTGTAGAGACTTTCTACTGAAAATAAGAAATTGCCTGTTGGCTCGGTGCCTGTAGCTCAAGTGGCTAAGGTGCCAGCCACATACACCAGAGCTGGCGGGTTCAAATCTAGCCCAGGCCTACCAAATAACAATGACAACTACAACCAAAAAATAGCCAGTAGTTGTGACAGGTGCCTGTAGCCCCAGCTATTTGGGAGGCTTAAGCCCAAGAGTTGGAGGTTGCTGTGAGCTGTGACGCCACAGCACTCTACCCAGGGCAACAGATTGAGACTCTGTCTCAAAAAAAAAACAAAAAACCCCAAACCAGCCTGTATGTATCTATACACTTGTTTTTTTAAAAAGGTTTATCTTTACCGATGGATTAACCTGCTTATTCTAAAGCCTTTTCCATGTCAATATACGTAATAAAATCATTTTAAATATATTAAATTATATGGCTATAATAATTAAGTCAACTAGATATTTATGTTGTTCTTAATTTCTCGATATTATAAGCTATACACCATTGCCACATCCTTGTAGCTAAATCTTTGTATATACTCTTAGTTATCTCCTTAAGATCTAGTTCTAAGCTCGGCACCTATAGCTCAGCAGCTAGGGCGCCAGCCATATACACTGGAGCTGGCAGGTTCAAACCCAGCCCAGGCCTGCCAAACGACAATGACAACTACAACCAAAAAATAGCCAGGCATTGTGGCGGGCGCCTGTAGTCCCAGCTACTTGGGAGGCTGAGGCAAGAGAATCGCTTAAGCCCAGGAGTTGGGAGGTTGCTGTGAGCTCTGAGGCCACGGCACTCTCCTGAGGGTGACATAGTCAGACTCTGTCTCCAAAAAAAAAAAAAAAAAAAAGATAAAAAGATCTAGTTCTAGAAACAGAATTTCTAGTTGTTGCTTTTATGTGTTGGTTCTGCCTTTGTAGATGTCTCAGAGAGTTGGATTTTTTTTTTTTTTTTGGTTAATGCGTTTTCTCTTTTATTTCTTATAGCATAACTGGGTATATTAATGCAATCATGAGGTGGATTTTTTTTTATATTTATTATTTTCTTGTCTCTTCCCTACATCATAAGTATTGATACTTAAAGAACTACCAAACCTACTAATTTTCTCTATGGAGAGACTGACTTAATATCTAATTAAAAAATAATTTTCTTTTTCTTTCTTTCAAAGACAGAGCCTCACTTTATCGTCCTTAGTAGAGTGCCGTGGTATCACACCTCACAGCAATCTCCAACTCCTAGGCTTAGGTGATTCCCTTGCTTCAGCCTCCTGAGTAGCTGGGACTACAGGTGCCTGCCAGAATGCCTGGCTATTTCTTTGTTGCAGTTTGGCTAGGGCCAGGTTCGAGCCTGCCACCCTCGGTATGTGGGGCCGGCACCCTACCCACTGAGCCACAGGCACCGTCCTAAATAATAATTTCAATATTAAACACATGAGACACAAAGACACACTGAGAAATGGCAAAATAATAAAGGTCAACAATTAATTCAGTATCTTCAAATGGAGTCTTGAACTGCAAAAGTTCACTTTTTTTTATTGTTGGGGATTCACTGAAGGTCCAAGAAACCAGGTTACACTGATTGCATTTTTTAGGTAAAATCCCTCTTACAATTGTGTCTTGCCCCCAAAAGGTGTGTCACACACCAAGACCCCACCCCAAAGTTGACCATTTTTGAAATGTAATTACCTTCTTTACCAATACCAGCACCCAGAACTAGCCACCAACAATAAATATGCCAGA
>CAUYQV010128509.1:0-15622 GCA_963574575.1 Galagoides demidoff | reverse complement strand
ACTGCTCTGTCTCCTAGGGGACGTTCCTGAGAATGACCAACTAGTTGTATGGGGAGAAGGAGATTTGGAGAGTTTTTGACATATCCTGGAATCTGACTAAAAGTGCCGCTGCCCACTTGAGAAACATTTCTCCAAGTGACAAGTGATACGGTGGTATATGAATAACGGGGATATCTGTCTCGTATGTGACATCCCTCTGCAAGACAGACAAGGTTGACAGAGGAAGTTGCTAATTCTTTTTTTTTTTTTTTCTGGACAATGCCAGCATTTGGATTTTTTTCTTTCTTTTTTTTTTTTTTATTAATTGATCTCTGTATACATTGATGCAAACATGGGGTACATTGTGCTGTTTCATATACAATTTGAAACACTTTCATCAAGCTGGTTAACATAAATTTCATGTCATTTGGTTGATCATTGTGTCAACACATTTATATTCTAGTTCTAGAAAAGTTCACTTGTACCCTTGTTAGACAGATATATAGGTGATATTTCCCATCACCCTCCCACCACCCATCCACCCTTCTCCCCTCCCCTTCCCCACCCCCTCCCCATATTTTTAGGCTAGAATTAAGTTGTATCTTTTGCTTGAGAGCTATAGATTAGTTTCATAAAAGGGTTGTGTACATTAACTGTTGTTTTCAATTCAAATGTGATTATTTGCATAACACATACTATGTCCCTTGAAAGCTAAAGAAATGTGTTTTATAAATCATCCCAAGTATTAGCCTATTCAGACATGCTGTTTCCATTTCCTGCTGCAGTAATCATCCCAGATGCGAGGGCAGTTCCAACCAACTGCAAAACCTAGACCCTTCCCTGGACCAAATATGGTCTCTATAAAACAAAAATAGAAGACTACGTCACAGAGTTCTTTAGAAGATTTATTAAGATAAAACACAGGAAGTACCTGTCTTATGGTCAAAAATCCTAAAACTTTTAGAACAGCTGTAAGAATTAAGCATTCTGATTAAACACAGGGAAATAAGGCCTAATGGGTGAAGACATTCCTTCAAAGACACAGAGCCCATCACAGGCTGAACTGGGATTCAAATATGCACCAAGGCGCCTCCGCAAGGAAGCTCTGCCTCACTATTTTCTGCATCTTTACATGGCTCACAAGGTCTGGTTCAACTTCACCGAGCAGATCCACAGTAAATTAGAATAGGCCTGAACGGCCCAGTTGTCTCTAAGTTGACATCGTGGTGTAATGGAAGAAAATGAGGCAAAACTTCAAAGTATTGGATTGTGAGTTTTAACAAATACCTTGCTTTCTGTTTTTCATCAATGAAATTTCAGATATTCTCTAAACTTTCTTCCTTAAACTTTGCATTCTCTGTACCTTTTTCTGCAAAATGAGAACAGTAGTATTTTTCACGTGCAGTAAATATAATAATTTGTAAAAGGGCTCTGCAGAGGAAAACACTTAGCACAGCTCCTGGGCCCTAGAAGCATCCTTGATGAATTGTGCCTGTTTGTGGACTGTACCCAAGGAGCCAAGAAGAATTTGAGAAAGCTCCCGAAGCCTGAGAAACAGAGGCAGGAGAGGGAGCTGGCAGTAAGGAATGAAGAGGAAAAGAAGAACTTATTTTATGAAATGGCTTCACCAAAGATTAGCACTTGCGGCCGAGGAGGGACCTAGGGCAGAAAATGGACTGTTAACTCCATGATCATCTGCTCCTGTAGCCCTTCCTCATTTCCCAATTTTCCCATAAAAATTACACACACACACAGGATCTAGGGGGATTGGTTCCAGGACCCCCCATGAATACCAAAGTATGCAGACGCTTAAGCCCCTTATATTAAATGGCATAGTACATGCATATGACCTACACACATTATCCCTTATATTTTAAATCATCTCTAGATTATTTATAATACGTAATACAATGCCAACAAATCATATTCATTGGTATGGATTCAACGTAGTACTCAGTATGCGACAAATTAAAGTTTTGCTTTTTGGAACTTTGTAGAATATTTTGTTTGAGTCCACAGATACAGAAATTAGAGATAAAAATGGCTGACTGTGTACATACACACAGAGAGAGAGAGAGAGAGAGAGGATATGTTTACATTTTACAAAGAATGAACAAATTGCAGCCTGATGAAATTCCAATATATAGTTAAAAAATCAGTTATGGCTGTCTACAGCTATGTGCTATATTCTAACAAAGTCAACCCCTACCATCTTGAAAGTAAGAGCACTCAAAGTTCAGTTTTAACTGAACTTGTAAAGCAAACTGTATGCAAGGTGAAAAGTGGGTAGCATCAGGTCCCAGAACAACAATGGATGCTGCCAAGTCTTTCTCTCTATAACAACCTTCCTAATTCTTCGTTCCATAAGACAGTCATGCTCTCTGGGAAAATTTGGTAGCAAAACTAGAGGGGTAGCCTTGTCTAGGACTTCAGGTCCCCTGTGTCTCCAATTACACTTCATAGTGGCATCATAGTAAACAGTCTTACAAACACAGGCCAAACACTTTTTCCAATCAGTAAAGAGAAGATGTCAAGGCCAACTTTGGAAACAATAACATTACACCCACACTTAGAATCCAAAAGCTTACACGGAATTGCACAAAACCTAGTCATATAGAAAGCCTCTACTTCTCCCTTCCCTACCATCTGCCCTCTTGCCATCTCATCCTCAGATTGCTGAATCCAAGATAAATATTTATAGTTTTAAACAAGACGTGTTCTGGCTTCCTTTTGTTGTTGCTGATGATGGGAATTAATTCATTTTCTGTTGAGACTCCTCTGCAGTGCTCCCTTCACTATCATTATCCTTCTTCCTGCTTTAATTTTCTGCATAGCCTTTATAATTATCTAACACTTCATGCATTACTTCTTGCTTGTGTTTATTATCTGTTTCCTCTGCTAGAATGTAGCTACGTAAAAGTGTGATTGTTTCGTCTTTCTCTAGAAAAGTGCCATATGCATAATAGGCACATTAAAACATGTTGAATAAATGAAGAGACAAATGCACGGATGAAGGGGCTTTCTCCATCTACTTCATGTGCAGAAACTAGCAGCTTATATCATGTTTCTATTCATTCATTTTAACTTGTTGTATATATATTTTATTTGACTATAGACAAACACACAGAGTTCTCACTTCACGAATCCATTGGCCATCCATTTGGTAAACACTGAACATCATCCGGTAATAATCATTCTTTCTCAAATGATTCTTTTGCTGTCTTCACAAAAGGTTGAGTAAAGAACAACTCAAAATATTGTCACACAAAAATATATCCTCATCTAGTTAAGATTCTGTCTGCTGTGGGAAATCCAAATAAGTAGCATCCTTAGAGAACGGTGCTTTGACAAAGGCTGTTTCTTCTGATTCTACCTGAGATGCAAGTCTGCTCAGTGAGAATATTAGCTGGCAGCGTAATCATCTGAACAACTGTAGCCACTGAGTTATAAGCATAAATGTCATGAGGCAGCAGCGTCCTGGAACTTTCTTTAAGGAATTCTTGGAATATATCTTCTGACCCTTCTTAATCCATTCCCCCTTTCAGTCCAGCTCCCTGTCACAGGATGCACCAGAAGATGAGGGTGTGGACCACACCAAGAAATGATAGACAGGTGAGGACTAATGGATCCTGGGGCTCTAAGGATGTTCTCAGCACAGTCACCAGCCTAGTCCTGGATTATATCACACTAGCTTCCCTAAAATGTTTTTTACTCAAGGATTTTATAACACCCATGAACAAAATTACTCTTAACAAATATAGATTCAATTCCAAGCTCCTCCATGTAGTAACTTTGTGAACACACATATATATTTTACACATGGCCCTCAGTTTTTGTATCTTTAAAATCAAGACAGGCTTGGCGCCTGTGGCTCAATTGGCTAAGGCACCAGCCACGTACACCTAAGGTGCCGGGTTCGAATCCCCAGCCCGGCCGGCCAAACAACAATGACGGCTGCAACCAAAAAATGGCTGGGCATTGTGGCGGGCGCCTGTGGTCCCAGCTACTTGGGAGGCGGAGGCAGGAGACTCGCTTGAGCCCACGAGTTGGAGGTTGCTGTGAGCTGTGATGCCATGGCACTCTACCCAGGGGGATAGCTTGAGGCTCCCTCTCAAAAAAAAAAAAAATCAAGACAGAATAGACTATAAACAAGTTTATGGTAAAGATTAAATAATGTAATTGATAAAATGAATTTAACATGGTGTCTGATGCAAAGTAAATGTTCAGTAATGGTAGCTGTCATTTTTATCGCACATAATAATCCTTATATTTAGTGGCTTAAATGAAAGCTGAGGAAAATGTCCCAAAGTTGCTAATAAAGAAATACACACCATACGTTTACTTTTAAAGTGTGTGTGGGGCGGACGCAACGGCACACGCCTGTAATACTAGCACTCTGGGAGGCCGAGGCAGGCAGATTGCTTGAGCTCAGGAGCTTGAGAAAGCCTGAGCAAAAGAGAGACCTCATCTCTAAAAAAAAGGAAAAGAAATTGCCAAGTGTGTGGAAAGTGCCTGTCTGTATTCCCCTCTACTTGGGAGGCTGAGACAAGTGGATCATTTGAGTCCAGGAGTTTGAGGTTGCTGTGAGTTATGATGACATGGCACTCTACTAACCCAGGATAACTGAGTCAGACTCTGTCTCAAAAATAAATAAATACATAAAATAAATAAAGTATATATGGTATCCATATTTGAAAGGATTATAGGATCCACTATACTGTAGGATCAAATAAAGGTCTATATGTCTCCATAGAAGTAACTCTAGCTAGTCACCAATCATATCCAGACTAATAGCACATGATCAGGAAAAAAAAAAAAACTGTCATAAACCAAGGCAGCTATTTCAGTTGAGGCACATTTAGGATAAGGAAATGAGAGATGTAGGATGATTGTTTATCATAAGTACAACATTCCAAAACTAAACTTAAGGTGACTTATACGTTTATGTTGAGATGAACAGGGCATAGAAGATGTATCTAACACTACTTCTGAAAACACAAATACACACATATACACTCACCTAAACAAAATATTTTCCATAATGATTTGAATAATTAAATTTAAGATAATCATACATAGAATAAAAGATAAGAATAAATATTGAAAATTACTATGTAGGCCTGAAAATCTATTCAGCCATACACTTTGGGCAGCAGAAATGTTTCTTAGCACACAAATTATAATAGAAATGAGAGTAATTCAAGGGTTCATTGTCTGTGAGATAAGGAGGAGCAAATTCTCTGGAGGAAATAAAGAGAAATCTATTTTACAATTAAGAATCAAGGGGAAAAATCCTTGCCAGCAGAGGTGAGGGAACAAGTTACGAGCAATCTCAGATGTAATGTATTGTGCATTTTAAAACTGTTGAGAGTAAATTTCAAATGTTCTCACCTCAAAAGTAAGCATTTAAGGTGATAGTACCCCTTCATTAGCCTTATTTGTTTCGCCTTATATTCCTAATTCCTAATAGCACATTTTACTCCCCAAATTTATATCACTGCACTTTGTCAATGTACAACTAAATAATTTTTTTTTTCTGAGCCAAGAATTGGTATTCAACTTGGATATCTCTTTCGTCATCTGATACTACTAACTAATCTCAGTTATCTCTGAAAAAACATTGCTTCTCTTTTAACTAAGAAAGTTTTTAATACATACGTATGCTTGAAAGGGTGTGCATGTAAGATGTATATGTGTTCGTGTGTGCGTGTGTGTGTACACATTGGTGGGTGAAAGGAAAAGTGAGTAAATAAAAGGATTATGTTCCATTGAATACTGTGACATACGCTGAGAATTCCCTTCTAACACTACTTCTGAAAACACAAACACACACATATACACTCACCTAAACAAAATATTTTCCATAATGATCTGAATAATTAAATTTAAGATAATCATACATTTTCATTGAAATTATAAAAATCAAGGCTTCCTCATCCCTAAGACAGAGTCAATAAAACTACAGGCAAATAGCAAAACTAATCCATGCTTCATTTTGACTGAATTTATATGATCGGTATACTCGTGAAAGTCACAAATTACAAGTTGTGCTCATTTGAAAAGCCCCTATGAGTTCATTAGGGTTGGAAAATCTTTGAATGTCTATTATTTACTAAAATGGATCCATGTTTCGTGAAAGTAGTACACCCAGGGTGATGGCTTAATTCCAAACTGTATTGTTTTAACAAAGTGGTAAACAATTCAAAAGGAAACAGATTTGTTATTTTTATTTGGACTACAATGTTATGTTTTATGGTTATGTGGCCTTTTTTCTCCCCCTTGGGACTAGTAAATTGCACAGGATCTAAGTACATGTCCATCCCTGTGTTCCTATCCACATTTAAACCTGGAGACCCAGTTGAGGAAGTTCTTGCCTCACATTCAGAAGGAAGGAACACTTCACAAGCCAGAATAAAAATGACAAATCTGCAGGCAGCACCTGTGGCTCAAGGAGTAGGGCACCAGCCCCATATACCGGGGGTGGTGGGTTCAAGCCTGGCCCCGGCCAAAACTGCAAAAAATAAAATTAAATTTAAAAAACCAAATCTGCTTCAGCCCTTTTCTATTAGCTCTTCCTCATCAGCAATTTGAGAAAAGATTTCAACTGTTGTCTCCATTTGATGTTGGCGCAGAAGCCCACCCCCAAATCAGCAACAACAACAAAAACAAACGAAACAAATAAAAATCTGGACCACCTAGAATAAAAAAAAATCACAGCAACAAATCAAGAAACATACACAAAGTAAATAAGAGAAGGGAATCATTTCTCCTAGAGATAGTTGTATTTGCTCATGTTGGATGAACTTGAAAACACCACCTCAGTGCCTTCCCCATTGTCTTGTGTCTGAGGGACAAAGGATGCCATCTCTCCAGATCATAGAATTGAAAAGTTCCTCATTTTGATAGCTATTTAAATTCTAGAATTTCTGGAGATGCTAGAGACTCCGAAACTTTCAGATGACCTTAAATCTTAATTTTTATTAATTAATTTTGCCTTATCTTTATCTCTGTGTTGAATTACTGCCCAACGTACACAGGCAACTACAGGGCTACAGGATTTTATAGTTTGCTCAGGGGTACAAGGATCATGTAGACATCAGAACACAGACAGCCAGAATTATGCCCGCATGTTGCTCTGGAGCATTGGCTTAAGGCCACCACTTAGCCATTTACAAAAATGAAATAAAACAAAATATATTTATTTGTTTCTTGTTCCTCGGGGTTCTGTTCCTCTCAGAATGCCTAGAGTGGCTAGCAAGTGGTTTGAATAGATGACGGGATGTTGACATCAGAGAATGTGAGTTTCCCATTCGTTCCAACTCAATGGTTCAGTACAACAAAGTACCACATTGACAGTTAGGGCCCCTGAAAGCAGCATCCTTTGAAAAGACGCTTGGTCATTCCTTCTTCGGGTTTGGGTAATTGCATGAAAATTTTCTTAGCTCTGAGTTTAATTAATAGGTTTATTAAGCCAACTGACCACCACAAATGCATGCCAATCATAAATAGAGAAAGAAGAGAATAGTCATCTCATAAATAGTGACCTACTTTCAAACCCAAGTACCAGTAATTATTTGCTATGGGATCTCAATTTCTCTAAGTTCACTTTCTTCATTTGTAAGATAGAATAATACTTTCCTTATTGACAAGACAAATGTTCATTCAAATGGGATGCCATATAGCCCAATATGGTATTATAGAGAAGGTATAACCATTTTTAGAAAAAGTAAATACTCAGTAAATATTTTCTAATAAAAATGAATATTCATGAGCTGAAAACAGAAATTCCTTTTTTTTTTTTTAAGAGATAAAGTCTTACTTTGTCTGTAGAGTGCTGTAGCATCACAGCTCACAGCAACCTCCAGCTCTTGGGCTTAGGTGATTCTTTTGCCTCAGCCTCCTGAGTAGGTGGGACTACAGGCACCCGCCATAATGCCCGGACTCGTTTTTTGTTGCAGTTTGACCCCACCACCCTCAATATATGGGGCTGGCGCTTTACTCACTGAGCCACAGGTGCCGCCCAATTCCATGTTTTATATTATGTGTAATTTTCACATCTGGTGAAACCTGGAGAGCTTTAAATGGCTTAACTACAAGTTTTCCTCTCCACTGTGCTCCCATGGATAGGCCTCTAGCCTCCTTACAGTGAGGACCCGACACAGCCTGTGCTTCCCCCTGCCTGAAGACCAGGCTTTAATCTTTGCCAGCCTTCAGAATTACTCAAACGAGCTAACCACATTCTCCCCTCTCTAGATGTTAAGAAGCCTTCCTCCAACAGATCCTACCGTGTTCCTGAGGGTAACATGATGTTCTCTTTCCGCAGGCTGCGAGAGTATATGATTAAGGAATAGTCTCATCTGCCCCCAATCTGGGCTACATGCTGAGCATCCTCAGAGCCACAGAATGGGAATTCCTCACTCACCAGTGAGGTGAGTTAGAAGAGATTAAAACACTGAGTGAATTTTTCTGATGGACAAACAGGAAAATAGAGAAGAGTGCTAATAAATAATGTAACGGGAGATGGACTGAAAAGAAAAGTTAAACTCATAGGTGGAGGGGTTTGAAATGGTCAATCAGAATTATTTCAAAAGTTGCCTCTTCCCCAAGACTTAGCATGTTCCAATGAAAAGGGGAGTGTTCCACTAATATTTTTCATATAATTGTATATGAATTGATGGGAACAGTTTTTCAAGTGCCTAACTCAAAAGTGGCAATTTTGTATCTTTCTGGATAAGAAGAAAAGCAAAGTAAGGCTCTATGTTCATTTATTTTAAGACACGTTGCGTAAGATCAGCAATAACACTGGTGTTCCTTGATGCCTCAGTGTGGGCTGGAGAACGTGGGCAGAGAGCCTGGTTCTCATGCAGAAATCTCACTTCTCCTGAGGCTGACATTTAGAGATTTTTATCTTAGTTATCTCTTCCTTGAATTGCTCTGGAGACAGGAGGGCTTCATAAACACAAACTTAATTAAATATGAAGACTTAGTTGCAGATTTGAGATGAAGAGGAGGAAAGAGCTCAGCACTGCCATGTTCTCCAACAAATCGAGCCTGCTTAAAATAAGTGGGAAAGTCATCAGAAATCCTCTGCTAAAGTTCACTCTATTTTAGAAAGCAATGCGGATAATTAAAATACTTAGGAAACAATTTTCTGTTTCTCTATAGGAAATAATCAGGATAGGAGCAGTAGGATTTTCCTCGCCCTGGTTTACTTGGATCACAGGGAAGAAAATAGTACTTTTACTTATAAAAATTTAGCTTGCTATATTGATAAAAATAACTGTTCTCTGAGCCCAAAAGGTTTGTATTTGTATTCATGATATACCTATGCCCTAGTACCAGGGGGCTGACCCTGGGCAGGTAGCAAATTCCTTAATTAACTGAAGGGAAAGTCAACACCATCACATCTCTAGCAGATAACTGCTTTGCTGTGTTTGGTCCCATGTACACTCCTGCATTTATTCATCAATACCTCCCAGCACACCCGGCATTCAGTAAGCATCCCTTCTTTTCTCCTTTTACCATTCAGTCCATTTGTAAAAGATTCTAAAGTGAAAACTATTGAGATATTCTAGGACCGAAGGATCATTCTACCCTGCCACACGTCCCTTCTCTCATTCCCCGAGCTCTCTCAGGATATGGGATTTTCATTCTCATTTCATGAGATCAGAAATACTATTTGTGTAGACAAGGAATTTCAGGACAATTGAGCTGGGCTGTGGAGTGATAGTGCCAGATAAAAGTCCTATCTTTTAACTGTACGCGTGCTGTGAGTTAAGTTTCAAAGAAAGCATTACCCGATTTTATTCAAGTGTTCTTTGATTGTTGATACATTGCATTTTTTTCACTTGATATAGATTTTATTGAATCAGCTCAACAGAAAGCAGGGAAATAGAAGGAAGCAGGATGTCAGCCAAGTGGGCTTTTATTGTAATCATCAATCCTCTGTGTGTCTGGGTCTGCGTGTGTTTATTGGGACAAGGCTGTGTGTGGTTTTTGAAAGGAAAGAAGGTATAAAGTAAGTTGGATGGAAAGGCATAAAAAAGCAGCATCAATACCGTATTGTTTTGCACAGGAAATTATCTGACTTTGCATCTGTCCTGTGTAGCTTCTTTCTACGCATTCCCCAGTAATTATACGAGTGTCAACACTCTCGATTCTCTACAGCTCTCTTTGGCATCTCTGATATTATCATCTTCTTCCTTCCACAAATACTGGGTCATCATATCATCCAGTGCCTATTTTTCATCAATATGGTTGAAATCAGTTAAAAACCAAACAGCAACAAGAACACAATAATAAATCCTCTCCACTGCTCCCCAACGGAAACCCATCCCTATTCTGTTGGAAACAGCCCTGCTACTTATTTTTTATTCTTCTTCTTTTGTGTTTATACCTGGTCATAGATGAAAAAAGCCCAGAAACAATCTCTCTTTTCATTCTTTGTGTATCAGACTTTAGGGAAACCAGAAGTTAGCAAGAGCCTGGCAGAAAAGACCGGGATCTCTGTTCATGATCCAGATGGGGAAGAATCAAAAGGAAAATCAAAGTTTTCTTGGGAAACACAAACATGGAAATAATCCCACTTCTTTGATCGATCTTTACTTTGTTATTGAAAACTAAAATATTCCTTTAGGATTCATTGATTTTAAATGACCAAAATTTCTCAAAATAACGATCATGGGACGTGTGGGTTTGGTGGTTTGGAGACTGTCTCTCTGTAAGAGGTGGGAGTGAAGGCTGTTATTATTGGAGGCCATATGTGGTATTTGACAGAGATTATTTTGCTTAGTCCAGTGGTATTCACATCATTCTTTCTATTTTTGGAAAAGTAACTGATGCACCTGTGAGGGTTAAATCACACCTCCGAAGTCCCATGAAGTCAAGCTGTTATACTACATACTGGAAATGCAGAGCCCATACTTTTCCTGCTCCCTGCTAATGTTTTATTGTGAGACGCTAGAAAGCCATTGCTTTCCCTTCTGTCCAACCCTTGTCACTGCATTTGACACTGGCCTCACCGTTAGTCTACTTCCAAACTAGATATTCCCAGGCATTTGAAATGAGATCAGGCAAGCTTCTTCTATCACAATATGACTGTCAACGGAACAAAGCGCTAATCGATTTTCTCTTTGAATTGGATTCTTTCCCCTATGGCTGTTGGTTATTTGAAGGCTTAGGATTGATGTCAGGATATGCTCCTGAAAAAGAGGGAGTAATTGCAGGGGACGATATGGTTGATGGCTTCATACCTCCTCACACGTTTTCATCTCCACTTCCAAGATTCTTTCAAGAACAACTTCTTTTTTTTTTTTTTTTGACATCAAGAACAACTTATTTGTAAAAATTTCCATCCCTGTTAATGCTTTTTATGATTAAAATCACTTCTTAATTCCCATATTGAAATGGATGTATTGCACTCTGATGAAGAAAATGGAGGATGTAAAAATAAATAAGATTAGGACCCTGCTTTCAAAGAGGGACAATCAAATGGAAGAGTTTCTTGGATACAAATATCAAATGATTTCCTAAGCATTCTGTTTCACATACTTACGTCTTGCCCCTAGAGTAAAACCCACTAATCTCATAAATAATGTTATACTATATCAACACTCTTTTGCTAGATAACACTTGCTTTTTAATAAGAACTCTCTGGAGACAGTAATGACCCAAATGAATAACTCCAAAAGAAGGAATTTCAGAAGCTCCAGCCAATTGCTTATGGAAGTTTGCTATAGCTGGTTGACACCACAGTATCCCTCAAGTATTATCCACCTATAATATTTTTGTCTACATACATCAACAATCCAGATATGGAATCTGCCATCCCCCCATGGCTATAAACTAACTGAATTCAGAAAAGTTGACTCACTTTCTGGATGAGACAGTGGCATTTTAATATTCACCATTTACATATAACTTACTGTGTTCCGTATCTTTACAAGGTGGTATTTTGGGAGAAAAAGCAATTCTTATGTGGCCTGAATAATGTCAGACTTTTCACATCATTAGTATTCAGGCTTTGGGTTAGGGAACAAAGTTGCCAGCAGACCTGAAGATGTGTTTAGAATACACTCAGTGTTAAAAGCCCTTTCAATGATTCAGATCAGTTACAATTTTTGCTTTTATTAAGCCAGAGCAATTGAAGATGAAAGATGCCTGCATTTTCTTTAGGGAGGAGGGGAGGTCTTCCTATCTTAACCCAGAACAAAATTGTTGAGTATATGCAAATTTGCCCTTTTACAATATAAACCAAATTGTCCATCTCCACACAAAGGGGGGGGGGCAAGGGCATTCCCAAGGTCATGTTTCCCAAAAGCTTTATTGTACAATGACAATTCAGTGACCTTTCTGAAATAAAGATATATTAAGATCAACCTGATTTATTTAGTCAATGGTAATATTATCATGGTCAGACACATACCATCAAAGAGATGGAACGAAAAAGAAAAAGAAACCCACTAGAGGCCTATTCAATTATTTGAAACAAACTATTGTCATGTCTATTTTGGTAAAGTTGATGTGAATACCTGAATAATCTGTCTTTACCCTCAGACAATAATAATTTAAATCTGATAATCTTCTGAGGAGAAAATAATAACTTGAGGAAAACAACCTCTTCCATGGCCTCTTTTGAAAGCTGTTAATTTCAGAACCACTGCATAGATACTGGGACAAAGAATAGGTTATGTAAAGAGGAACAATGTGGATATTGCCGCTAATATTTAAAAAAAATTGGAAATACATATTCTATACTACATTAAGACTATAGCTCAGGTGCTATACATGAGCATGGTTTAACTGTAATTACAAGCAAGTATCAGGATAAATATGTTAAAATTATATTAATATTCAGATATAAAAATAGTCGTGCCACAGACAAGAACTTTATTAAAATTTAGCATTTTTCATCTAAGGAGTTTTCAGGGTTGCTCACCTTCTAAGAGGTTATCTGGAAATCCTTAATTCAGAAATCACTCAAAACCATAATCAGGCATCACTCAAAAATGGGGCTACGCTGTGAGAAAGGCATCATTAGATTTCATCACAGTGTGGACATTGCCGAGTGTATTGACGCAAACCGAGATGGTCAGGCCCACTGCGAACCTAGGATGTATGGGATAGCCTGTTGCTCCCAGTCTACCCAGCTGCCCAGCATGTTACTGTACTAACTACTGCAGACAGCTCGAACACCATGGTTTTTGTGCATCTAAACATAGCCACAGAAAGGTAATGTGTGGAACAATATTGTGAACAGCTATGATGGCACTAGGTAACAAAAATGTTTCAGCTCTGGTATGAGAACACCATCTTATACACAGTCCGTTATTGACTAAAACGACCTCATGCCTTGTGTAACTGCATTTAAAGCAAAGAGGGAGCATGTGCTGAAAATGAGATGTCAGAATTTTTTGCCCTGATTGTAGGAACAAAAGAGTCAGTCTGACATATCTATGTTTAGACATAATGAAATATATATTTCAGAAGGGAGGCGGGGAATGGGTGGAGGGAGGAGGATTGGAGGTACCATTTCTGAGGTTTATCTTACAGGGGTACACGTGAATCTCTCTAAGAGTAGAATGAGAACGTTTTAAAACAATAACTGAGAAAATGACATGAAGGCTGTGTTGATCAGTTTCATGAAAGTATTTCGGATTGCATGTGAAAACCCCACACTGTACCCCAGAAGTGCATTAATGTACATAGTTACCATTCAATAAAAAAAAAGAAAGAAATCACAAGAGAAATTAGAAAAATATTCATATAAATGAAACACAAAACACAACATACCAAAATTAATGTGATACAGCAAAAACAGAACCCACAGGAAAATTTGTAGTTTTAAATGTTCACCCCTACTTCACAGTATACACAAAAATTAACTAAAAATGGATGAATGACATAAATATAAGAGCAATAATGATAAACCTCTTAGAAGAAAAAATAGGAGGAAATCTTAATGACCTGGAATTCAGCAGTTGATTCTTAGATATGACACCAAATGTATGAGCAACAAAAGAAAAAAATAATCTGAACCTTTTCAAAGTCAAAAATCTTTGTGCAAAGGACATTATCAAGAAACTGAAAACAACCTACATGATGGGCGAAAACATGTGCAAGTTATTTATCTAATAAGGGTCTAGTATCCATAATATACAAAGGATCTCCAGGAAGTACAGAGTAGAATAGTGGTTAGCAGAGACAAGTAAGAGAAAGGGAAAGGGGGTAATGGAAAAAAGTTGGTTAAGTATAAACATACAGTTAGAAGGAATGAAGTCTAGCATGCAACACTACACTGTAGAGAAATTACAGTTAACAATAATTTCTTGTGTATTTCAAAATAGCTAGAAGACTTGTAATGTTCCCAGCACAAATTAAAGATAAATGAGGTGATAGTTAATCCCAATTACCCTGATTTGATCATCGCATATTGCATACATGTATAAAAATACCACACATACACTCCCAAAATATGTAAAGCTATATTGATTAAAAAGTACAAAGAAAGAGAACTCTTTTTTTTTTTTTTTTTAAAACAGAGCCTCAAGCTTTCCCCCTGGGTAGAGTGCCATGACATCACAACTCACAGCAACCTCCAGCTCCTGGGCTCAAGCGAGTCTCCTGCCTCAGCCTCCCAAGTAGCTGGGACCACAGGCACCTGCCACAACGCCCAGCTATTTTTTTGGTTGCAGCCATCATTGTTGTTTGGTGGGCCCGGGCTGGATTCGAACTCGCCACCTTAGGTGTATGTGGCTGGTGCCTTAGCCACTTGAGCCACAGGCGCCGAGCCAGAAAGAGAACTCTTACAACAACAGCAACAACAAAAAGAAATAAAAAATGGAGAAAGGACTTAAATAGACATTTCTCCCAAGACTGACAAACTGGCCAAAAAGCATATGAGAGATGCTCAACATCACTAGTCATTAGAGATATGAAACTGAAAACCACAATGAAATATTTCTTCACACTTGTAAGGATGCCTATTACAAAAAAAAAAAAAAAGAAAGAAAGAAAGAAAGAAAATAAGTGTTTGTGAGAATGTAGAGAAACTGGAAGGAACCCAGACATACTGCAGGTGGGAACGTAAAATGGTACAGCTGCTGTGGAAAATACTGCAGTAGTTCCTCCAAAAAGTTAAAAGTAAAATCATTATATGACACACCTATTAGACTTGCAGGTATATACCCCGAAGAACTGAAAACAAGTAATCAATTACTTACATACCAATAATCTTAGCAGCATTATTTATAACAGCCAAAAGGTAGAAATAATCCTAAAATGTTCAAAAGATGAATAAACAAATTGTGTTATGTACAAACAAGATATTATTCAGCCATAAAAAGGAATGTAATTCAGGTACACCTTTAGGCTCCACTTCTAATTCCAGTTTTCTTGATATTTCCACCACATCTGCAGTTATTTTCTCCCCCAAAGCCTTGACCTCTCAAAGTCATCCATGAGGACTGGAATCAATTTCTTTTTTCTTTTTTTTTTTTAAATATTATTGAATGGTAACTATGTACATTAATGCACTTCTGGGGTACAGTGTGGGGTTTTCGCATGCAATCCGAAATACTTCCATCAAACTGATCAACACAGCCTTCATGTCATTTTCTCAGTTATAGTTTTAAAACATTCTGAT
>CAUYQV010128507.1:0-47684 GCA_963574575.1 Galagoides demidoff | reverse complement strand
TAATACGACCTTTTTGGAAAGAAGTTTGGAGAATACTCAAGGAACTAAAAGTACACCTGCCATTCAATCCTACAATCCTCCACTAGGTATATACCCAGATGATCAGAAATTATTTTACAACAAAGACACTTGCACCAGGATATTTATTGCAGCCCAATTCATAATAGCCAAGACTTGGAAACAGCCCAAGTGCCATCGACCCATGAATGGATTAACCAATTGTAGTATATGTACACCATGGAATACTATGCAGCCATAAAAAGATGGAGACTTCATATCTTTTATGTTTACCTGGATGGAGCTAGAACACATTCTTCTTAGTAAAGTCTCTCAAGAATGGAAAAAAAAGTATCCAATGTACTCAATACTACTATGAAATCAATATACAATCATCTACGCATTCATATGAATGGGAAAACATAACTATAGTCCAGAAAGTAGAAGGGAAGAGGAGAGAGAGGGAAGGGGAGGGGGGATATGGGAGGAGGGAGGGTATTGGGGGGACCTCACCTAATGTGCTTGATGCAATGGTACATTTCAAAACTATTAAGAAATGAGTATAATTGTGCTGGAGGTGTTACTTAGTTCAATGTAAGCATTTCACACTGTATATCAAAGCAGTACCCTGAACCCCATAAATGCATCAGTGTACAAAGTTATGATTTAATAAAATAAATAAATAAAATAAAGGACCTTCTGTACCTGACACAGATGGGGCTCAGTAATCGTTTACTGGATGGAGAGCCAGCAGAGGCATGAAATATGCAGGGCTGTGCACTCCGGGCCAGAGAGAAATCTCTCTTCCCTTTTCCTTTAGGAGAAGGGTAGAGAAAGAGGCAGGAACCGTCGTGGTTTCCTGGGGCCCTGATGCTTCTAAAGCTGTGGTCCACATGGTCCAGTCTGAGGAAAGTCTTATGGACTCAGGAACGCAGTCCAGGAAAAAAAAAAGCAGTGTCAAAATAGCATTTCTCTACTTGTAATTCTCAGTTACCACCTAGGGGATTAAAATCCTAACTTTGTCACCCACCTGGGCATTCTCCTACCCTGCCTTCCACAGGCTGCAAAGTCCTTTCTCCAGCCCCAGCCTGCATGCCTCTCCTGCTCCCCACCCTTCTCCCTACAGCCGTCCCTAAAAGTGGAGAGGGAGAAGTGGGACAAACAAAGCCAGCAGCAGGTCAGAGGCAAGAAAGGCTCAGCAGGAGCTGGGCTTTGTTCCAGTTTACATCTTCCCCATCCACTCTGGGTTCATTAGGTGCTTCCTCCGCAGTTTCTGTCGCTCTGTGACCTGCAGGTTCTGGAAGATCTGTAGGGAGGATGCCAGCACACCACGGGAGCCGGTTTATTGCACATAAGCGTCACAGATCCCATCTCCAGGTTGATAATTTCCATCTGATAGAGGACCATGTGCAGGTTCAAGGTTATGAAAGTATTGACATTTGGGGAGGTGGCCACAGAATTCTCTCCAGGTGAATGGGCATAGGGGTATAATGTTAGGGAACTACAGAAACCTGGTTTCCCTGGAACTTGCCATCTCTAAGCTGGACCTGATCACTTTTATGAAACAAAGAGAAGAACCCTGGAATGTGAAGAGAGAGGAGACAGTAGCCAGACACCCAGGTAGGTGGGAGTGAATGAAGCAGGTGGCCCAGGTGATGGGTCCATAGGCCCAGCAGGAAGCCAGACCTTAAGGTGTGGATTCAGAAGCTCTGGCACAATGAACTAAATTTTGAGGAGCCGGTGTTTATTTTTCTTGCTCTCATAGAAGGACACCTTCTTTCTCACGCTCTTAAATTATCTGATTGATTCCCCTCAAGATTGTGACAAATATCTGAGGATTCCCTTCGTCCTTCAGTGATCATCTGCCAAGTCACAGAGAGAGCCCACCCTCCCCTGGCCCTGTGAGGGTCTGCATGATCTCCTTACCCCTGCCTTCGGGGGGTCCTGGGAAAGTCTCCGTGTATTTCTAATGACCTCTGTGTTAAGCCATTTCTTAAGTTCTGCTTTTGCCTCACGTCAGAAGCACGTGAACATAGCTGTGTACATAGTGTTATTTGGTTCAGAAGTTCGGGAATACTGCAGATAGATGTCACATATTTTTTGTTTTATTAATTTCTAATCCTTTGGAGATTTTAAACGTTATTCTTCAGAAATTGAGACTCTGTAATTTCATCAAAATACAAAGCATCTCCCTTTAATTAAATATTAAATTACACACTAAATATGAGATATTTAATTTTATAATTAAAAAAAATCTAATGATATATTTTACACTAAAAGTTTTTCCTGGCTAGGCATAGTGGCTCATGTCTGTAATCCTAGTGCTCTGGGAGGCCAAGGCAGGTGGGTTGCCTGAACTCAGGAGTTCGAGACCAGCCTGAGCAAGTGGGAGACCCCCCCATCTTTAAAAAATGGCTGGGCATTATGGCAGGCACCTGTAGTCCTAGCTACTCAGGAGGCTGAGGCAGGAGCATACTTGAGCCCAAGAGTTTGAGGTTGCTGTGACCTATGAAACCATGGCACTCTATTTTACAACAAAATAAGGGCAACAAAATGAGACTCTGTCTCAAAAAAGAAAAAAAAAATTCCTACCCTGAACAAAGATTAGAAATTTATACCTGTAATCCTGGCACTCTGGGAGGCTGAGGTGGGTGTATTGCTTGATCTCAGGAGTTCGAGACCAGCCTGAGCTAGAACAAAACCCCATCTCGTTTAAAAGCAGAAAAAATAGCCAGTGTTGTAATGGGCACCTGTAGTCCCAGGTACTTGGGAGACTGAGGCAAGAAGATCACTTAAGCCCAAGAGTTTGACAGGTATAATGACACCATGGCACTGTGCCCCAAAGTACAGTGAGACTCTTGTCTCAAAAAAAAAAAAAATTAAACTATATATGTGCAACTTCCATACGTGTAAAATAGTTTAATGGACTAGTTTCCATACAGAGTTTTTAACTAAAAATAGTCTATGGGGAGCTTAGAACATTGTCCAGAACACAAAACATTGTATTATCTTATTATTTCTTAATAATAATCATTTTAAAATTTTGTTTATTTAGTTGTACAGCTTACTGAGAATGTGTAGTATGTTCATTTGATTGATTGTTCTTCCTGATGTGTGGATTTTTAAAAATATATATTCTGTGTTTTTGAAGTAAACATCTTGATGGTTTGATGTCTGTATACATTGTATAACAATTAACACATAAGTTGCCAAATTTTTTTGGGGGGGCATGAAAATGCTTAAGGTCTACTCATTTAATTAACTTAAGAATGTTACTTAATCTCAAGTACACAATATGATATTGTTAACTATACTCACATGCTGTACATCATATTCCCTGGAACTTATTTATCCTGTAAATAAAAATTGGTACTCTTCAAAAAAAAAAAAAGAAAGGCTTAGAAGGCACTCAGGTGGGAATCACTGTCCTGAAGCCACTTTCTAGTTAGCAGAAAAATAATCCCCTCTTTGGACACTTTCCCCAAATCCTATCTTCCTCACCCACTAGGTAGTCATTTGTTTAAATGAAGAAATATTTGTGGGGTGCCCACTAGGTGCTGGGTGCTGACCTGAACACCAGAAATGTAATAGTAGACTAGATCTTGTCCCTGTTCTCAGGAGGAGCTAACGGTTTACTGAGAGAGACAGAGAAGTGAGTAAATGCTTACAGACTGATCCAGCCTGATGCTCTGGGGACAAGGGTGACATCCGCTGGGTAGGCTTTCTGGAGGATGCCATACGGACACTGAAGTTTGAATGGTGAACAAGGGAGAAGGCATGATCCAGGCAAAGTGCATGAGTGTGTGTGTGTGTACTTGGGGATATAGTAGAGGACATCTGAGACCAAGAAAGAAGCCTGTGTCCAACAGGTATGAATCTCAATCCACAAACCCAGACATGCATGAAAGGAGCTTGTTTTCCCAACAACTTAATTTCGCTTTCCAGTCTCCATTCCACTGAAGTTCCCTTCCTTTCCCTCAAGTTCATGGCCAAATTCCATAGGCTTGTATAGTGCCAAGTTGTTGATGGGGAGTAGAGCACAGGGGCCCATTCTCCTTTCCCGCTGTCCACATGGTACCCTAGACTGGTCCTAGAGAGTCCTCGCATCCCATGTGCTTGCTGGCCCCCAGGCACTATTGAGTGGGGAGGGAGGTGCAGATTCCAGGTAAGGTGGGCAATTGCCAGGGGTCAAGGAGACTCAGTTAACATTTTAAAATTGGAGGCATCCACATTTGTGGAGGTGGCTTGCTCTGGCTGAGGCTCAAGAAGGTGCAGGGTGGTTGTGGGAGCTGTGGAGGGGCAGGCGGGGAGACAGGGGAGTCTGAGGGCCAGACACCACTGAGCCTGAATGTCATTCTTGGGAGTGCAGACTTGGCCTGGCTCCAGAGGTTACTGTGGACACCAAGAAGCATGTCTCAAAGCAGCTAAGGCATCCTGTTCTCTCTCTCATCCATGAAGGAGGAGCAGAGCTGGGTTCTTCAAACCCACCTGGGAGGCTTACAGCTCCTCTGGAGCCAGGCCGTGCCATGAGAGGCATTGTAGATGGCATTGCAGAGCTCTGTGTATCTATTCTGTTAGTAGAGAATCTGAGGGTAGCAGGTGCCAATGACTTTGCAGGGGTCATGGAGCTTACAGAACCCACATCTTATTCCACCCAAGGCGGACAAGTTCTCCCTTGCAGACAAGTAGGGAATGATAAACAACCCTTTGAAATTCTCCTGATTTAGTTTTACTTAACTTCTTAGCATTGGCAGGTCAATTTTGCAATTTATTATAATGATTTTTACAACTCTATTGTAACACTAAGTTCATTTCTGTCCTTACCACCTGGCAAGGATGTTGGTGAAAGCAGAGACTGTGTCATGTTTGATTAATTTGTTATTTCACTGGGCTCTACTTTGACTACTCTCTTTATTTATTTATTTATTTTGTATAGTGCCAAGTTGTTGTATATTATTGTATAGTGCCAAGTTGTTGATGGGGAGTAGAGCACAGGGGCCCATTCTCCTTTCCCGCTGTCCACATTTATTTTTGAGACAGGAGCCTCAAGCTGTCCCCCTGGGTAGAGTGCCGTGGCATCACAGCTCACAGCAACCTCCAACTCCTGGGCTCAAGCAAGTCTTCTGCTTCAGCCTCCCAAGTAGCTGGGACCACAGGCGCCCGCCACAATGCCTGGCTATTTTTTGGTTGCAGCCATCATTGTTGTTTGGCGGGCCCGGGCTGGATTCAAACCTGCCACCTTGGGTGTACGTGGCTGGCGCCTTAGCCGCTTGAGCCACAGGTGCCGAGCCTGACTACTCTCTTTAAAAGATTGCCCCCTCTTGTCATTTTTCTTTTTATGCTCCTGTCCAGACCCTTGTTGCATTAACTTGTAATAATATTTAAAAATATTTTTTATTATAATAACATAATTTTTTTATTATAATGTTCCTTATAGAATTTAAATTTTTTCTTACATATAAAGAATAGAAAAATACCAAACCACTCTTAATTCACCACCACCATCCCTCCATCAAAATGACCTTTGTTAACATTTTGGTATATTCCTTCAGCTTTTAAAAATGACTAATTATTATGCATATTTTAGTGTATCATATGGTATATATGGCTTTGTAATATTTTAATTTTTAATTCTATAAGCTATCATTGATATTTCACTTATACTACATTTAGTATCGTGAGATTCAATCCCAGCCCTTTGGCTATGAGGATGGACCTGGAACTGGGAGGGTGGGCCCTGGGCACATCAGGGTGACCATATGCAGAGGCAGGGAGGGCAGGGAGGGCAGGGTGGCACTATCATGGTTTGAACCATGCAGGGCAAAGTCCACCTGTGGGCTTTTCACCTCCATCCCCAGAGGCCTCTGCCTCTCAAGTAGCTGGGACTACAGGCGCCCACCACAACGCTGGGCTCTTCTTTGGTTGCAGCCATCATTGTTGTTTGGCGGCCCAGACTGGATTTGAACCTGCCAGCTCAGGTGTATGTGGCTGGCACCTTAGCCGCTATCCTAGGATGCAAGCTGGTTATTCTGGGTTTCTGCTATTTCCACCTGCAATGTGGAACCTATAGAGGTTTACAACCTACAGAACTTGTCACAAACCTAGAGCAGATGTCCTGAACCAGCCAGGTTACAAGTATCAGTACCTTTTTTTCCTTTTTGGGTGGCAAGAGATACTGTGTTTGCAGCATTACTATTTCTGCCTACATTTGGGAGTTTTAGAAAATATTGCATTGTTTTATTTTAATGTGACTAGTGCAGGATCACATGTGGATTAAAATGAGCCAGTTAGATTAGTGGCCCAAGGTGAGGTCCAGACTCACTATCTTCCCAGCACTGCATGGTCTGGGAAAGGATCCTGTCTTGGCCTCAGCCCACCCTCACCTCAGCCCCGCCACAGCTCTGGCCACCCCCAAATCTTATGTAAGCCCAGCCCCAAGGTCACCCTGACGTTCCCTTTTCAGGGTAACCCACAGCCACAAAGCCATTCCCAGAAGCCTGGCTTCTAGAACATCTAGAGACATCTGGAAGCTGTGCTATGTCGGGTAGGGGTAAGTAAATTCATCCAGCATCTGGACCTTGACTGTCCTGCAGTTTCTTTCTCAGATATTTGCCTCTATGACCACTAGGGGGCGACGATGCTCCATCTTCTTCTTCTTCTTTTTTTTTTTTTTGGGAGACAGACCCTCAAGCTATCGCGCTAGGTAGAGTGCTATGGCATCACAGCTCACAGCAACCTCCAACTCCTGGGCTCAAGCGAGTCTCCTGCCTCTGCCTCTCAAGTAGCTGGGACTACAGGCGCCCGCCACAACGCCCGGCTCTTCTTTGGTTGCAGCCATCATTGTTGTTTGGCGGCCCGGACTGGATTTGAACCTGCCAGCTCAGGTGTATGTGGCTGGCGCCTTAGCTGCTTGAGCCACAGGTGCCAAGCTGATGCTTCATCTTCTAGAGAGAAAGTGTCCAATTCCCCCAGACCATGGAGGAGCCTGGAAAGCCCCTTCCCTGAACCTTAGGACTTCCAGGCTCCTATCCTTAGGGTAAGTACATGGAAAGAGTGTTCCAGAGAGGCTGTGCATCACCCCAGGCTGTCCCACTGTCCTCTGCCTGTCCGTTCACCCTTCCTGACCCAGGGGAGCCCAGCCCGTGGGAGGAAGCCTGCTCCTGGCAGCCACCCAGAGGAGTCACAGAAGCCTCTTGGAGGATGAGATGATGGTTGTTGCAGGAGGAAAATGTCTCCTGGGATCTTTGCCCCTCCCTGCGGGGCCCTTCCCCCATGCTGCCCGCTGGCTTCTGGGCCTGGACAGACCTTTTCTGCAGAGTGCTCAGGCCTCTCTTCTGCTGGCCAGCTGCTCATCAGTCCCCAGGGTCTATCACTTGGGCTTCCCTGGAGAAGGCACCCCCCCCCCCCCCCCCAGTCACAGGATCTCTGTAAATAATAAGCCTGGCAGAAACAACCCCAGGGTGGAAGGACAGCAAGGTCAGTTGGGATGAATGGCCCTAGAGTTGGATCTAGACAGTTCTGGGACCACTTGTCAGGGGAGACAGAGGCTGAAGAGGGCTGCAGTTAACAGAATCATGGATAGGATTCTTCTCTCATGTATGTGTGGGGATGGGGGCTGTAGCAAAAGGAGAGAGGGGTCGGTTAGCAGGGGGAAGGCAGTCTGAGAATTTTCTGGTGTTCCTGTGCTGGGGTGGCAATGGGGACCTTCTGAGGTGGGCATGGGCCAGTGCTGAGGCTGTGGGGAAGGCTTGACTGCAGGCAGCTCTGTTGGGAAGGCCTGGCCTTTCCCACGCCCCTCCTGGAATGCGGAGTTGCTCCTGGGAGCAGAGCAGAAGTGTGATTTTCCCTCTGGAGTCTGAGGTCGTCAGCCTCCCAGGCCTGGGGCCGGCATTCCTGATGGGAGGCCAAAAGAAGCAAGGGGTGAGGGGCTGGCAAGCCCCCGGCAGCATCACATCATCACTCGGTTTCATTCTTTGTGGGCAAGAGGTGTGCCAATGCCAGAAATTCCACATTGGGTGCAGGTTGTGGGATGTAAGTGCCAAGGCTCTGCTACTGGGAGACCCTGTGCTGGGAGCTGGGGATATGGGCACAGTGTCACCAGCAGACACTGCAGCAGCATCATGGGACAGGCTCATTGAGGCAGTGTGGAGCCATCAGGTCTGCCATGAAGGGAGGCCCAGGTGGTTGTGGCAGGACAGAGAAGGGAGTGGGATGGGGGATGTCGAAGGGCCTATTGGTAACTTAGCATCTGCTAAATGCCAGCCACTTCCTAACACAGTTTGACTGACACTCTTCTTACTTCAAAGGTCCAGAAACTGAGGCTCAGAGAGGATAAGCAACTTGCCCAAGCTCCCGCAGCACAGGCGGGCCTGGACCCTTGGTTTGTCTCCACCCCCTTGCAAACACCCACTTAAGCTGCGATGCTGGGACGCAGCCTCCTAAGGTCCGGGGGAGGCTCTCACAGGAGTCCCATGGAAGTAGGACAGTGAGGCTCAGAGGGGGCCTCCTCCTCCTTCAGCTCCAAGAGGCACATACACATAAACTTGGGTGGTGAGGCACCCTCAGGAGGCCCCTTGGAAAGGCAACGCCCCTCTCCTGCTGGAGCAGAGTGTGGATGTGAACTCAGGCCTTCCCAGCCACTCCTAAGCATGCCCTTGTGATCCTAGGAGGATGGCACAGGCCTTCCCTGGGGCAGCTGGGAGAGGCAGGAGGGAAGGGTCTTAGGCTCTCAGTCTGGGGTAAAGGTTTTGACCTGGACAGGCCAGAGCTGGGAGAGGAGACTGAAGAAAGGGGACCAGGCTGCCTGAGGCTCTCGGTTTTGTCGCCTACCCCCCAGGCTTCTGGAGGCGTCTCCCTGGGTGCATTTACAGCCAAGGTCAGGGTTCTGTTCCCATAGCTGGATGCCTAGAACATTCATGTTTTCCACATCCCTATGTAGGAGCCAAAACCAGCTGCCCAGAGCCAGGAGAGCTGAGCCTGAAGGGAAAAAAGCAAAGATCCTCTGTCCCTGGGATTAAACAAGTTGATGTTGTGTAATTCAGGGCAGAGCTGATGGCTTTTTCTGCCCTTGTAGGTACTGAATCTGGCTGGTTTTCTTTTCCCTTTTTTTTTCTCTTCTATTCTCTTTTCTCTTCTTCTTCCTCCTCCCCCCTTCCCCTCCTGCTGACCGACAAGCTGTGATGCAGTGGAAAGAGCCAGACCTGATTCAAATCCTGCCCCCTGGCTCACCAGCAATGTGATCTGGGGCAGGTCCCTGCCCTGTCTGAGCCTCCCTTCCCTCCCCTATAAAGGGGACTCTAACACCTGCTGGTGAGTTGTTTATGGGAGTTGATGAGATCACAGGTGCACATGTTCTGGGCCCATTTGCACTTGAGAACCATGGGGGCTAGATCGTGAGAAATAATTACAGATGGAAAGAGAAGAGACCATACAGAGTTACGGATTCTCTGAGCCTCGACTTTCTGTCCTATAAAATGAGAGTAACCATGGAGTCTGCTTCAAAGAGCTGTTATGAGAATTTAATGACGTGATAGATGTTCTTCATACACAGTAAGTGCTCATTAAACGATCTGCTGTTATTATTAAAAGATTGTCCTGCAGGAACCCAGTAAATGAGGGGAAGAGAAGCCATGCCATAAGACTTCCCCGAGGCTTGCTGCACTTCAGGCAGCTGGGGATGAGCAGGGCCAGGGCACAGGGTTTGTTCTGAAGGACTGGAGATGCATGATGTGCCAGGGAGCATGGCCTGGGCATTGGTAAGCATGAGAAGGGCCAGGAGAAAGAAGGATGCCTAAATTACATCATGAAATGATCCACAGTCTTTATGCTTTGGATTGGATCTGTCTCAACAGCCTCAGAACTGCACTGGTCTGAATACATCTGTTTATGGGGCTCCCTCCCCCTCCAGATTGGCTGGTTCTTGAAGGCAAGGGCCATGGCATACTTAATTTGTATCAGGCGTGGGCATTGACAGAGGTTGGTTCAGGGATTGAACTTTTGATCCAAGGGGTCAAAAGAAAGACACCCCGGGATTTTTCCTGAAACTCCTTTAAACTAAGCTGGCATGATATAAGTTGAGTTACTGGAGGTCATCTTGGTTACCACAGAGGAAGCCTGCCTGAGCGTGATAACCCAGGGGAAAGCAGAAATGATAGACAGAGGCAGATGACTGATGACATCATGTGAACACCTGGATCCAGCCATTCCTAAAGCTAGTTTGATTTGTTCAGTGTGTAAGTGAATTCTCTCCCCCTACTTTTTATTCTTAAGTTGAGTTTTCCTTGAGTGTGATTTCAGTCTCTTTCAACCTAAAGAACCTGGATTAATAATGGCATTTCTTTATTTTAAAAAAATTGATTATCAGATAGCATCTATGAAAATGTTGCCTGGCCCAGCAGGAGCAGGTGGCATCAGACACTTACAAGAAGAGAAAGGAGCCTGGGTTCTGGGTAGACTCTATCCCTAACAAAGACCTTGGGGAAGGGGTGCAAAACATGCCTCTAAAAGATTTTGCTTGTCTCCGTAGTAGGCCCTGCCCTTAGGGGTCTAATCCTACTTTTACCTCAGAGGGACCTTGGTTCACTTGTCTCTACCATGACGAGAACATTGTTATAAAGATTCATTGCAGGAATGTGTGAAAATCATAGTTTCTGCTGCTAGATAAATGCTGGTTCATTTCTCTTATCCCATTGCTCCTAAAACTCAGTGTCACCAAGCTGGGCTGCCCTAACAAGCCAGGAAGAAAAGGCCTAGGGCAGCTCCTTCACTCTGTACCTCCCAGACCCCACCTGATACCACTGCAAGCTTCTGCCCCAATGAGCTGGGCTGTACAGCCTGGCCTGGCCTGGAGGAAGCACAGCCAAACTGGTCAGCCTGTCTGGCTTCCACTAGAGACTTATAGTCCCTTATCTCCCCCATGACTAAATTTGGCTCGTAAACTCACAGACAATCAGCCTGGGAATTCCTAACAAATTCCAGCAAGGGCCAGCTGTTCTCTCTGCTTTTTGCAGACTAGAGATATTATTTTTTCCAAATAACAGGTTTAAATTAAAAGTCATGTTTGCTCATTATGGAAAATATGGAAAACACAGGGGAAAAAAGTCACCAGTAATGCCATCACTCAGACACAGCCCTCCGTGGACATTTTGCTTCTTTTTTACTTGCCTTTCTAATGCATGGTCAGGTTTTTGGGCTGTCGGTTTATGTTTTACATCCAAGAGATCAGAGTATGTGCAATTTTATACCTTGATTTCCCCTCTATATTTTAACACAAATCTGCTCCTGTGTTGTAAACTCTTCTAACAGTCATTACTTATTGAGTGCCAGACGCTGGGCCTAGCACATCACCAGAATGAGCTCCATAGTGTTCACACCAGTCCTAAATCAGGTCTTCCTTTGCAGATGGGGAAACTGAAGCACAAGGACGTTAAGTGCCCTTGCCCAAAGTCTTGGTGAGGCCCTGCTTCAAGCCCCATGCTGGTGACCAGTGTAACCTGTCCCTGCAGTGAGGTCTGTTGTTTTCATCTGCACAGTCTGCACTCTTCATCGCTCCATTTTTCCTGAGAATTCCAATTTCTCACTTTGAGTTTAGAAGGGGGCAAGTGCAGGGTGCAGGTCAGGTGAGCTCTTGTCCTGGATCTGACCAGTCGAGCCCTGTATCTCTCTGTCTTTGGATTGATTCAGGAAGAGACTCACGATGCAAGTTGGCCCATGTGGAGATTGCAGAAAGGCAGGATGCAGGCTGGACCTGCCGGTCCAGTCTTCAGAACTTTCCAGGGAATGGGGCCAAAACAAGGAGGGCGGAGCAGAGAGGAGACCAGCCCGACACAGCATTTCTGACACCTCACACCTGCAGCTGAGCTCTGCTACTGGACTTCTCAGTTACCTGAACTTAAACCTGTTTGATTGGTTTTCTGTCACTTGTGACCAAGAGTTTTGACAAGTACTCCCTGGTTGTTGGACATTTATAAATAATGCTGCAATGAGCATCTTTACACATAGAGCTTCTCCTTGATTATAATTATTTCCTTGGGATATTTTTGCAGAAGTGAGTTACTTGGCAACGGTGTCAAACATTGTCAGAGGTCTATAGACACCTTGAAATTTATTTCCTTAAGGTTGGCAACAATTTGGATCTCTCCTCTCCATCCCCAACGGTGATATATGCAAGTGTGATTTAAAAAACTGAGTTCTGAAGAGACTTATTTTTTAACAAGCCAAAGTTGTATTTTTTTTAAACAGGAAAATTACGTTAATATAAAACAGATAAAAACCAGACATAATCAGAACACACAACACACAAAAGCACAACACACAAGACCAGTGCAAACCCTTCCCAACCCACTCCCCCTAGTTTTAAAACCTTTATTATAGATCCCCAAAGATTAGACTGTATTGGAGAAGTCACAGTATTGAATCAGAAAAATAATAAGAAGAAGAGGCATGTTTAAAAGTTCTGTACACAGGTAGTGGGGTATGGGGTGAGGGATGTACACTTTATCACTCCAACATCAAAAACACAATGCCAAGAGGATTTCAGTGATTATCAGATTCCTAGAACCCTACCATGGATGCTAGTCCCCTGCCCACTTTAAAGTTGCTTTTAAAAAGGATAAAAAGTGCACACTTTCATAAGGCACAGACAGATTGTTGTACAAGTGGTTTCCTTAGGGACCTGGATAAGACAGTGAGACAATTAAATACCAAGAAATGCCAGGAGGCCACGTGTTCCTGAGCCGGTGTTCCTTTGTCAGACCTGGGACAGGGATAGGATTGAGCAGTGGGAGGTTATTGCCTCTCATTTGCCAGGACTTCACACCACTCCATTCTCAACTGGGACTGCCTCACTTGGGGGTGAGGGGACTTGGGGACTGATTTCCAGGAACAGAAAGTGGTAGGTAGCCATCTCCCCACAGCCCCCCTGGCAGCACCTGAGGGCGATCAGCCTGTGGGGCCTCTCCCTAAGGCTGTTTTGGTAGCAGCTCCCTGACTGCAAGGTGCCCCCCATGTCTAGTGCAGCCCTTTCAAAGCATGCAGGAGGCTCTGGGCCCAGAAGGCAGCTGCTGGGCTCTCACCTAGATGGACCAAAGGCAATAGAATAGCAAATAAGGTCCAGTGGATTCTGCCCCAAAGGCGAATTACCCTCTTAATGTCACCACCTCCTGCATCAGGGCTGGGCCCAGTTTTCTCTGCTCTATCCTCCCAGCACTCCACACCTAGCAGGCACTCAGCATTTGTTGAACGACTTTGTGTGCGTATGTGGTGCTGTTTTACCAACCTCCTGAACATTCATAATCTGACTTCTGGATTATTCAGCAAACCTCTGCTAAGCACCTAGACAGGTTAGCCCAGACTTGATACCGGAGAAATCCGATAAAGTTTACCAATCTGTCCTCCCCCAGCCATGAGCCCTGGCAGCCTTTATCTTTAGTCTCACTTCTCAGTCCAAGTCCAGAGCACAGCAGTGGGCGCAGCCAGACTGAGGAAGTGGCTGCAGTGAGGGCATGGCTGGGTCCTGGGAGACACCCTGTTCTGAGGACACACTAGAAAAAGGAATTTGCTTTGACTTAGAAACCGCTCAGTTTTCCAAGAGGCTCCTAAAGAAGAGGCACAAGACCACAATGGGGTGTCCCCTGGTCCATCCTGTCCTAGCCCTGGAGGCCTGGCTGCTATGGCCCAGAAGGGCACATGATGGGCAGTGAGTCTGGAAAACAGGAGGGCTGCGTACACGAAGGGACGCTCAGCTCGCCAGGGGCTCTGCTTACGGGGGTAGTGGGCATAAGGACCAGGAAGGTGGTAGGACAAGGCCCTGGGCCTCTCCCCAAATAGTCCCACACAGGCACCACTATGTTAATGAAGGCCCCCAGCTCAGCTTAAAGCCAAGATCTCACATAGCTTGGCTTCGCCAGGAGGAGGAGGGCAGCAAGTGAGCCTGAAAGGAAAGGACACTTGTCCTTCCAGGGTGTGGGCGTGGCCTGAGGTCTCCACACAGCTGTAGGCACCCAGGCTCTCTCCAGATGGGTCTCAAGGAGGAAAACTCAGTCTTGAGCTTTCTGGGACTGAGGGTCAGGCAGTGGACGGCTGGGAGTTGGCACCAGAGACTCCTGAATCCAGCTCTCCCACTTGCTGTTGTGTATTCATTGAGTCACTTCACCCACAGGACCTCGGTTCCCTTACCTGCCAGATGGAGATGGTACCATTTTTTCATCGATTCTAAGTAGCACAGTTTTTTCACACTTTATCTCTGACCAGAATGAATTGTACAGTTGTGGCTTCTTACAGTTAAGATTGGCAGCCTTTCCCCCCCAGTGGTACATAAAATGGTCCATTTTATGAGCGGCAGTATCTTAGATACGACTCATTATGGCAAAAAGACCAGCCTCACAGGATTAACACATGAAGGCACCTCCGTCACCCAGTGCCAAGGCACATAGCAGGTGCAAAATAAAAAATAGTGGTTCTTTTTCCTCTTTTCTCTAGTCCCCTTCTCAAGACAGAACATAGATGGGGATGTGAGCATCTCCTCTGTAACACTGAATAAATCAGTTCAGAGCATCAGGAAATGTCTGGTTTTTAGAAGATAAACACCCCCTTAACTCCTCTTGCAAACAGGGTGGCTATTTATAGCAGCTGTGGAGCAGGTTAAGCAGGCCACTAGCTCCTTTCTTCCTGGGTAACAGGTCTCTGGGAGTGTGCCTGGTCCACCCTTGGGTCCAGGCCCTCAGTCACTGGTTTCCTGGTGGTGGCTGTACATAACCCTGGCTAGAGCTCAAGGCAAAAGCTAGGAAGAACAAGTGGCAGGAGAGAGGAGGTGACTCCCCTAGACTGCTGAGACCACCAGAGCTGTGACTGCATCTCAATCCAGTTAGGGGGACAGCAGCCTTAAGAACCAAGGGCTGGGTGACAAGTCCTCCCACACAGGGCCTGTGCATGGCCCCAGCAATGCCCAGGACATGGGAGAAAGATTGTGCCACAAAATTAAAATGTGGGCACATTCCCAAAATTCACTAGAGAAAAGTAACCAATCAGGGGGTCTTGCCAGGGCAAGAGGGAGGGAGGTCTGAAGTTAGGGCCAGGGCACTCAACTATGACCATTCTACCATTCTCAGCTGGAGGAGGAGTGGTCCAAGACCCCCAGGCACTGACTGGTCTATGGGACCTGATTTGATGAGGGGCTGGTCACTCGGACACCCATGAGTTGTTTGGTATATGACTACATAAATTCTCTGAATGTTTTCCTCTCCTCCTCAGCAGATGAGCAGGTTAGGAACTGTAACAAAAATGCTTTTTCTTTGCAAGGTGTCACAGGCTTTTTAGGATGTTGTGCTGGTCCTCCTAAGAGATCTTGGAGTGCTCAGGTTCTAAACTTCCAAATGAGAACTGAAAAACAGACAGGCTAAGGGACTTTCCTAAAGGTACAACACAGAACAGGGCAGGGGTGGAGCCCAGAACTGGGGACAAAAAGGGAGGAGCAGGCCTGGACCACCTGTTATCCCAGGTGTGGTCTGAGAGTTTGTAGAGATGGGCAGGGCTGTGGGGGTGGGGTAGGACCAGGGTCTTGAGAAATACCAGCAAATAGGCCTGGGAAAGGGAGAATCACAATGCCAGCATTTTCAGTCACTGTCTCAATTATTAGTTAACACACTCATCAATTAACGTGTAGTAACCAGCAGAGGAAAACGAACTGAGAATCAGAACAAGGGCCAGTCACAAAGTCCTGGTTCCTCCCACTCCTGCCAGCAGGTCACCTTAGGAGTGCCCACACACAAGTTTAGTGCCAGGCCCAGGGGTGACAACAGAAAACATGGACAGCTGTCTGTACCATGGAGTGGCATTTCCAAGTCCAGGTGAACCACCTGCCTCTAGGATTCCATCCCTCCTCCAGGAAAGAGAACGTGCAGCTCCTCTTCTTAGAGAAGGGGATGGGGATCAAAAAGCCTCCAGAGACGGAGTCAAGGTGCGATGTGCTTATTATTAGGCTATCTGGGGGGAAGGGGTAAAAAGATGACACAGCCCAGAGTGCTCAGCTGCAGCACCCCTCCAAGACTGCGTAAGAAATGAAAAAAAGCGAATTGTTCTCTTCTGTTCTCCGCCTACCTTCCCCTCAAGGAGTTGCTGCTTTGGAGCTGTAAACAATGAGTTATTTTTGCCTCCCCTTAGAAAATCTGAGTGTGTCTTTTCTATACCACCCAAGGGAGTTCTGTTTAGGTTCAGGCTTTGTACATTCAAAACGAGCTTCTGTCACAACCCCAGAAAGTGAACAATTTCTAGTCACACTAACACCTAGGCTCTGGATTGCACATTCCGCAGTGTTCAGTAACTTCCCAGAGCCGGGATACCTGGGTAAAATCCCCACATGTTCTCTCTCTCTCATTCCTCTCACATTCTCTCTCTAGTCTCTGGCGCCCTCCCTGCCCTCCCCTTCTCTCACACACACTCAACCTAAACCCAGAAAAAAGCATTGCACAGACAGAAGATGCTGTTTCCCAGCTAAAAGGTCACCAAGGGGATGGGTGATCTGCCAGGCAGTTCCTGAGCTTGCTCTTGGGACGACCTTTTGGGGGCAAAGCACTTTTGAGCCAGAAGCATCCCTTGCTAGGCTCAAACCCCTGGGGCCCATTCTCCATGACTGTCACGTCTTGCCCACCACTGGAGAGATGGCTGCTGCCCCTAAACTCCCTGGAGGCCATGGTGGTTGCCTGGCCCAGGGAGGTTTCAGAAAGGTGACCCTGCTCTGGCCAAGGCCTGTGGGCAGGCCTGGCTATGGCCTGTAGATCTTAATGACGTCCTTGATGGGCCGCCGACAGATGGGGCAGCAGGCCCGAGCTTGCCGCTTGAGCCGCAGACCACAGCTGTGGCACAAGCACATGTGTCCACACGTGTAGATGACTGTGTCCACCTCGCCATCGAAGCACACCGTGCACTCGCCATTCTTGCTGCCTGCTGGCTCCGGTGGGGAGAACACGGGAGACACTGGGGGGCTCAGTGGGGAGCTGGGGGCTGTCACTGATGAAAGAGAGAGCAGGACAGGTGTTAATAATCTGTCTCCCAGGCGGGCTCTGCTGGGGCAGCCCCAAGGATAAAGAGCTTCTTGATGGAACTGGTTGGGGAACAGTTTTGGAAAATAGCAATTTTGGGTTACCTTCCAGGTTTTACACCTTTCTCTACCCTTCTACTGCCCCTCCACCCCCTCACTAAGATAAAACGCCTCCATCATCACCCCTTGACATGCCCTGTGTAGACACTACTCCTCCCCCTGGCTGAACATACCGCTGAGGGAAGGCAAGGATGCAAGGTGAACAGCAGTGCCCTGCTCAGCCCTGGGAAGGCACAGCTGAAGGGGCCAGGCTGGTCACCAGCCCCTGCTCTTACTAGGGTTTGTATTTTCTTACCCAGGGATGACTCGGATGCCGAGGAGGACTGGTTGACACTGAAGGTCATGTCTGAATCACTGTCATCTTGGGAGCCACTGAGGGATCCTGAAGGAGTCGTGGTCGTGGGACTGGACTGCAGGGTACCTGAGACCCAGAGAGACTCCATCAGAGCAGTGGAAGGCTGGACCTGCCCTGCCAGTGCCCGGTTTTTACTCCTTCTCACCTTAGCTTCCCTGTTTGTCTAATGAGAGGACCAGTTCCAACCCCCTTCTGCTAAGGACTAATGAATGCATGCAAATGTGGGGGAGATTTGTTCTTTGCCCACCCAGCTTCCTTTTAGGAACAGCACTGGGTAGTACTCCATCCCTCCCCCCACCCCCACAGGCCAGACCAGTAAAAACTTCCATTGCTTGGTCTCCACAGTAGTTCAGGGAAGGCAATGTAACCTAAGCAAGACCATGGAGGCCCAATTCTGCGACTTCCACTAGAACTATCAGGAAAGAAGGGGCTTACTCCACTGACAGGGAAGCTTGGAGGTAGAAGGCCATCCTGTGACAAGAGCCTGCCTGGGAGAACTTTGAGATGAATAGAGAGATGGGATCCTGATGACATCCTTTCAACACTTAGATCCAGCTATTCCTGAATCTACCCAATATACTCCCAGACTTTTGAGTTATGTGTACCCATAACTTTCCTTTTGTTGCCTAGGACACTTTGGGCTTTTATCACTTACAACCTGACTACTTGTGTTCAACATGGGTGAGTTTTCATCCTCAAGCTTACTGTTGGTTCAGATAATAGATAATAATAGGTTATTTCTTAGGATGGAAACGCCTCTTTCCTTACCCTACTAGAAGACCAATGGACAAGGGGCAACTCGTAACTCATGCTATGTCTGATGGTGCCTCAAAACCCTCAGGCATCCTGCCCTCCTCTGCCTTCATTTGGACAGCAAGAGTTTCTGATACTATAACCACCAGGGCTATGTCAGGCCCTGCTGAAGGCATCATATGTACCACATCATTTCTTCCTCATGACGACCCCATGGTGCAAGTATTACTATTTCTACACAGAAGGATGTGGAATCTCAGGAGAGTCTGTGACTTGTTTAACATCTTTATAGCTGATCAGCTATGTGACTCTGGGACAGCCATTTAATCTCTCTGTGTTACAGTACTGTTATCTGTAGATGGGGATAAGAATACTGAGTTCACAGGGTCATCAGGAAGATAAAATTTAATGAGATAACCTATGAAATACCGACAGGTTGTTATTTTTTGTACTTTACTTCCTGAACCATGAAATTTAATCTGTACTATCTGGGAAGCCTTCCATGACCACCACTCTCAATGCACTAAGCTGGGGAGAGAGGTCCTTTTCTGTGGCATATGTCACCCCATGCAGCTCTCCATTCGGGTATCTGTATCCTGTCCTCTGTAGCCCCATCCTAGAGCTGAGTCCTTGCCCACAGCTGGTGGGCACTCCCTACCTATTTGTGGCATGGTAATGAAGGCAAGAATCATCTCAGAATTGGGTGGTTTAAGTTTCCATTCCCCTTTCTGTAGAGGTGCTGTTCTCATTTCCTCTCTTACATGTACATAGTCGAATGAATTTCTCCTTCCCACACTTTAATATGCATGACACACGTCATTTAAAACACCCAATGTTACAAATCATAACAGAACTACAGTATTAAATGAAAGTCGCACTAACCATTGACCAACCGCATACAGCCTGCCAAGTCCTTGGACCAGGCTCTATCTAGGCTGCAGGTTTACAAAATGTGGTCCTTTACAAAAGGGAGCAACAAAGACAGCATCCCCTGCACGGCTGTCATCAATGCACGTTCTCCGGAAACTCTGGGGGCAGCCCAGCAATCTCGGACAGGGTGATGGGGATGGACACTCACAGCTGGGGGATGCCAGGCTTGGCCGAGGGGGTGGCGGCCGGCGGGTGGGCGGGACACGGGTGTGGATATGTGCGGGGCACTCACCGAGGAGTCGGAGCTGGCCTGCCACGCCGCCGCGCACTGCAAAGAAGGCCCAGAGCGCCTGCGTGGTGTCCACGCACAGCAGGCGGCCGCGCGGGCGCCCGTTGACGCCCAGGAGCACGTCGCCGCCGGGCCGCAGCGTGAAGCTGAGCGCGTCGCCGCCGGCCAGCACGGGCCCGGCGCGCGCAACCACCCAGTACTCCTTGCGGTCGAGAAGCGCGTCGGGGTCGGCGGGCAGCTCGTTGGGCCGCAGCCCGCTCGGGTCGCAGGACGTGATGCCGAAGGCCAGCGCCCCGGGCGCCGCCAGCCCTGGACGACCCACCTCCACGAAGAGGCTCTCTCCGGGCCGCAGCGGGCGCTCGGAGAAGACAAGCGTGCGGCCGCCGTCGGGCCGTGGCGCGCAGGCTACTTTGCGGTCTGCCGACAGGCTCACGTCGGGCCCGCGCGTCGCATGGAAGCGCAGGTCCGCCTCCAGCAGCGCCGGTGATGACGCGGGCCGCGGGCGGTCGCGGGGCCCGCACGGGATGGCCGCAGCCGCGACGTCGGCGGGCAGTGGGCCCGGAGCACGGCCCAGCGCCAGGTGGCCCAGCTTGGCCACCACCTGGTTGTTCTCGAGCTCGTTGTTATCGAAGTTGGCGGCGTCGTGGCTGCCGGGCGTTGGGCAGGTACTGAACCGGGCCTGGCTGAGGCGCGTGGACGTCAGCGTGTCGGCGAAGGCGCTCTCTGGTGGGACAGGGGGCCGCGTGAGTGCGGAGCCTGGGCCATTGAAGCTCCCGCCCCTACGCCGCCCCGACTCTTTGTTCGTTTATGGTCTTGTGTAAGGAGCCACGGGTGCACAGAATTGGATTAAGCACAATCCAGGCCCACTTAACACGCTCTTACTTTGGGGATGGGCAGAGAAGGCCCTTCCTCCTTTCTTTTCGCTCTCTCCTTCCTGACCTCCTTTTCCCTTGCCGCCACCTCTTCTACCCCTCCTTCCCTTTCTCTCCACCTTGTCTCTCTTCGTCTCCCCTTCTCTCCCTCCCTCTTCTTTTCTTCCTCCTGGATACCCCTTTTCCTTCTTTCTCTTCTCTCTCCCCCTTTTCTTGCCACCCCCCCCCCGAGTTTCTCCTTCTTTTTTCTCCTCCTCACCGCTCTCCTTTTCTGCCTTATATTCTTTTGAACATTCAAAGGGCATTTGAAAATCCTTTATTGTCACTCACCCCTACTAGAACACAAGTTCCAATAAAAAAGAGCAAACCTGCATTTGTGGCCTTGATAAGCACCTTTCACATTATCTCATTTAATTATCACAACCACCCTCTGTGGTATGTACTATTACTCCCAGCCACGGAGCTGAGGCACGGAGGGTGGGACCATCACCAAAAACACATTGCTACTAAGCGGCAAAGCTATGGGCCTGAACCCAGACTGCCTGGTTTCAGAGTCTCGGTTCTTCAACACCTCCCTGAAGAAGGGAGGACCTGGGCCTGTCCTCATTGCCGTGTGCACAGCACAGAGCACCAGGCCTGGCCCTGGGCATGTCTCTTAACATTGAAATAGTAAGGTCTTTGTGAGAGGTCCACTCATTCTATAAAACAGGAAATGAAGGGAAAGTTCTTAAAAAGTTAGTTATGAAAAATTTTTTTGAGTAATTTCTAGTGCTGTGAAAAGATGTTCTTCATACTATGTTATGGTTGTATAACAAAGCAAAGATAATGTTTATCATCTGGGTAATAAAGATCTTCATACTTTGGTAGATTATTTATTTTTCTGTCTCCCTGGCTACAATATGAGTCCCCAGAAGGCAAGGTTGTCCACCCCCTTGTCTCAGGGCTTAGCAGAGTATATGACAAATAGCCTTTATCATTAACAGTTTATGGATGAATAAATGAATGAATATGGTCTCTAGAAAAGACTGCTAGACTGAAAGACAAATCAAAGAAAGAAAAAGCCATTAAAATATTTTGAAAATTTTTTTACTGATAAAGATGTTCTTGTCAACCCTTAATAAGAGCATGCTTCTTAGTTTTAAACAGACTGTTCTCTAGCCAAGATTTTGTTAAATATTACCATTCTGTAGTATCAC
This sequence comes from Galagoides demidoff, assembly GCA_963574575.1. Classification (NCBI taxonomy): domain Eukaryota; kingdom Metazoa; phylum Chordata; class Mammalia; order Primates; family Galagidae; genus Galagoides; species Galagoides demidoff. The sequence goes on along the minus strand of CAUYQV010128507.1, from coordinate 26,257 downwards.
AAAAAAATTTCTCTCTTTTTAGTTTTCCAAATAAAAAGTGAAATAATAATGAATGTGCTTTTTCAAACTGTATGCCCTAGGCCCCATGAGAGTCTTATATGTACCCTCCCAGACACATTTCACTTAAACTGGATTTTTAGCTTCTCTTGGGAAAGTCAGATCTGCTAACAGGGTCTGAATTCTAATATGACAACAATGGGCTAAAGCTTGCCCTTTTATTGAGGTTGGTAGATCTTACTTTCCCTAAGGCCCCGAGGTCATCCTCTTCACCTCACCTGACTCAGCTACTTGTTTGGGCTCCGTGAGCATCTAAGTCTGTGTACTTTGCCTCCCCATAGCCTGAGGAAAGAAGTGCATTTTCAATTTAGTTCTTTTAAAAAGTATATATGTGTGCCTGTGCGTCTGTACTTGTCTCTCTCATTTTATTTATGCATAGGAAATCAAGTGCTGGAAAGAAATGTAAGAAAAATGGTAATTATCAGAAGTGAGACTAAGAAGGAATTTTCTTTAGATTTTTCTTTAGAAAAGAAAATTTTCCTGGCTACAATATGAGTCCCCAGAAGGCAAGGTTGTCTACTACAGAAAACCTGTAGTAACCCAGGTTTTCTACAGTAACAGTGTACACTCCTAGTTTTTATCAAAAAAATTAAAAATGTTTTTAAAAATCAAGTTTTTAATTCATATTTAACAATATGAGGAAGTGCCCATGATACAACATTAAGTGAACAAAAGAGGATACAAAGCTAAGCAAATGGTTTGGTTCTATTTTGTTGGAAATGTGTGCATGGGTTGCACAGGGAAAAAATGAGATACATCAAAAATTTGGGAGTGGTTACAAACAGTAAAGAAATTTGCTTCTTTACTGTTTTCTGATTTCCTCATTTCTCTCTAATGTTCTGATTTTGTAATCAGAAAAAACGTGTACAAAGAATAAAACAGGCACTTTTTAAAAAAAGGATTTTAGACAAGTGGATGTTTCTAAGAGTCTCTTGGTATAATGTACTTTTCCCAGGGCTCCTTGTCCCACCCACAGTTTCCCTGCCAGGCCAAGTTTAAAGGCACTGGCTTCAGTTTGTCCTGGGCCCCTGCTAGCTCTGCTCACAACCCCAGTGTTCCTCCTCCTTGGCCCTAGTGGCTCCATACAGGAACCTGTCCTTCAGGGCAACATCCTCATTAAGAGCATGGCCTGTGGAGTGGGCCGACTTGGGTTCAAGTTCTAGTTTTGGCTCTTCCTGGCTTTGTGACCTTAGGAAAGTCATTTCACCTCTTGGAGCCTCAGCTTTGTGTACATGGAATGTTAGTGGTAAATCCCTTTGCCCTCACCACCCTGTTATGGATATTAAATTACTTTTATAAGGAATATAACACAGAGCATGACTCTAAGTGCTCAATTAAGTGCACATTAATTATGATCATCATTCCTTCAGCATTCGAAATGTGTAGAGCACTCACCATGTGCCAAGTGCTGCTGGGCACTGGGCAAATAGAAGGGGACACACAGGCCTGGATCCTGTGTTCACAGAGTGCCCACTCCAGTGGGAGGAACAGACTATAGAATGAAGCCATCTTACAGAATGCTGATGAGTGCCCCCAGAAGCCATCATGCACAGGCAAGTGGGGCGCTCTGAGAGGTAAAGTGAATTACCTCAGGTCACAGTGGGGATCAACAGAGCTGAGATTCTCTAAGAGTGTGTAAAAGGAGAATTTTTAAGATTGGGGCCTAAGAGTGAGCCAGAAAATATCTCCCTGATAGTAGTGAAAGGGAGGTCTGAAGGCCAAGGGCATAGTAGCCAGGTGAGAGTAGAGCGTGAGCATTATAGGCACAGAGGCGCTGGAGGCTCAGTGTATTTGCAAGGCTGGGTTACAGTAAGTGTGGTAGCCCCTCAGAAAATGCCATATGTCCTCACTTTAATCTCTATGCAAGGAGCTTATTCCCCATTGGGCATGGGGCCTGACAGGTCCAGGATGGCATGGTTCTGGCCTTGGTTGTACACTCCAGAATCAACTGCTCAAATGGGCATTTCTTTTACAGAAAATCAGTCAGCTATAGGCAGAAATCCAGCAACATCAAGAGGCCACCAAGGGAGCGTTCTGAGACTACCCAGCTCCTACCTATGGCTTACCTCCAAGCCCACTCTTTGGATTTAATTCAAATGTACACAAGTATGTTATTGACCCTTTGCAAGATGCAACCACATACATTGATTATCTCCATCAGTCCTCATGACTATTATAAATGGTTCCGTAAAATGGGCACATTTCACAGCGAGAGAACACTGAGGCTCTGAGAGGTGGAGTTACTGAAGGTCACACAGCCTAGAAGTTACAGTACTGGTATTCTAACCCAGATTGGGACTCCAGAGCCAGGCCCCTTGACACTAGTAATACTGGCTCCAAATTCAGCCAGAGTGAAAATGAAAATGAAGGCAGGGAGAACTGGAGACAGAGGGCCTATCATTAGTCACTTCCCTGTCTCTGAAGGACTGATTCAGGCCATGTGCTGGTGGCAGAAATGACAGGACACACTGACAGAATGGATATTGGGCCAGGTAAAGAGGATTCAAGATGACTCCTGGGTTTTTGGCCTGATCAACCAAGTGGGTAGTGGCACTTATTGCCAATGGGGTCTGCTGGGGAGCAGGTGGTGGAGGGGGCTCAAGAGTTCTGTCTGAGCATGTCAGTGTGGGGCACCTCTTAAAGTCAGCCAAGGCTTGATGAGTGGGGACTGCCTGGAGTTCAGGGGAGGTGTTAGAGCTAGGGAGATGGATTTGGGAGCCAACGGTTCAGAGGTGGGACTCAGAGCCCAGTGATAGATCATTTGGGTAAAAAGGGTAAAGAGAAACAGCCTTGCTTTATGCCAATTTGTTGGACTCCACAGTTATTCCTGATATTTTCTTGTATGTGGTATTACTCAGATTAAAACAGTTAAAAGGAAAGAGAGATTGAGCTGAGGCTGGGACCCTGGGGCTCTCACATGTGGAGGCCAGGCCCAGGAGGAGGGGCATGGGTAGGAGGGAGGGGAGAGGCTGGGAGCTAGGCAGGCTCAGGGGACATGAGGAGTGGCAACATCTCAGCAGCGGGCCGGGGTCACGTGGGCTAAAGCCAGAGGCTGAATGGATTTGGGGGGGGATGCTCAGGGTCTAATAGGCTGAAAAGTCAATGCTGGGTGGGCCCCAGCCTGGGGTGGGGGTGGGGAAGGAGAGGGCTGGTGGACAGCACTTGGGAAAGACCTGCTCTGAGGAAGAACAGAGAGATGGGACTGTGCCTGTGGCAGTGGAGAGATAGTCAAAGGGGTTTCTAAAAGGTACCATGGGAGTGCTTTTATGCTCCTGGGAATGATTCAGTGGAGAATGAGAAGGGGACACAGAAGGGGTGGGAGGTGATGGGGCACAGCTATAATCTGTGGGCACAGGAGGCAGGCCAAATGGGTGGGCACAAAGGGAGGGGCTCGGGGATCAAGGAGAGAAGTCAGGGACTGTCAGTCTGTGCATGACTGTTAGGACCCAGGTCTGTGGGCCACCAAGCCCATGCTTTTCCAGATGCTGTCCTTCTGCCAAACAAAGATGGCTGGACTCGGGAGACAGACTCTGGCCAGTCCTGGCTATGACCTTGTTTCTCCACCTGCAAACTCGGGATCTTCACCCTATTTTATTGGTCTATGGAATTAAAATAGGGCAGAATGGTGCAGTCACAGGCTTGGCACTGTGCCTGGCACAGGACCGGCTGTCAGGAGCCCTACAGGGGTCCTCAAACTTTTTAGACAGTGGGCCACGTCACTGTCCCATTGGAGGGCTGGACTGCGGGCCCTGGGACGAGTCGACTGCTAAGCAGGACAGGCAGTGGTGGCAAAAACACGCAGCAGGCCAGATAAATGTCCTAGGCGCACAGCATGTGGCCCGCGGGCTGTAGTTTGAGGACACCTGCCTTAGTAGGACAGGTGAGCAGTCAGAGCAGAGGTCTCACTCCAGACTGGAAAAGGGCAGCCCTTCAAGCCACCCTGCCTAGCAAACGCTTTACTATTGGGGTGGGGAGGTGGGAGCTGGCCTGGCTTGTTTGGAAAGAAAACATTAACTCCAAAAGCCTATTACCCTGTGCTGCTCCTGGCTGGGGCAGTATGTGAAGCTGGCTGCAGCAGCTCCTCCCTGCCTGATGTGGGTGCACAAGCCCCATACTGAGGTATCCCTGGGTCCTGGGTGTAAGCTCTCTCTATCACCCCATCCTGGCCATTGACAGCTGGGAGACCTTGGGCCAGTCCCTGTCTCCTTCTGGGCCTCAGTTTCCTTACCTGCAGCTCAGAGTGTGAACTTAAGACTTCTGAGCCCTGCATTTAGATCTGTAAGTTCAAATCTTCATCTGACACTTTGTTCTTAACACTAATGAGCAAACACTGATTCTGGAACCACTATCTGTGACCTTGGGCAAGTAATCTTTCCATGGTGAACCAGATGAGGAGGATACTATTTCCTACCTCACAGGATTCTCATAAGAACAGAAGACATGACATGTAAAGGTTTCAGCATTGTGCCTGCCGCAGAGTGGAGGCCCAGTAACCATAAGTAACACGGGGTCTCCAGCACTTTCGAGCTGGGTAATGATTCCCTTCCAAGGTCCGTGCGGGGACATGGCTGTTGTTTCTGGTTGCTTGGGATCTACCCCCCACCCCCCACCCCTTCTTCTGGTACCAGCACTCAGATTTTCTTTGGGAGGAGCTACCCACACCCTCTTCCCATTACCCTGAACTGGGAAGGCTTGATCTGGTCAGCTACTTCATCCCATCCCCCTAGCCATGGAGATGGGTCTAGAGCTGGGCATGTGACCCAAGCCACATAGATGAGGCTAAGTCTTGAGACTTTAGGCAGACCTTGTGGGAAAGCAGCTCTTTGGTTGGTGGGACAGGGTCGGGAGTTACTGATGGCTTTCCCTCCACTGCAAAGGGATAACCTGGCTGAGTATGAAGACAACAAAGAAAAAAGCAGAACAAGAAATGAAGACAGGCAACTATTCTAGGTGCCGATCTTTGGGCCCCGGCAGGAAGCCAGACGTAAAGGTAGCTATTCCCAGGAATTTTAAGTCCCATGAAATATTAAATCTCCTTCCTCAAGTGAGACTGTCCCTTGCAACTAAAGATTTCTGAAAATATAGTCTGCAATGCCAAAGCCTTGGGTTGGCATTGCTTGTTCAATCTGACCAGCCTTTCACCACTGGGCAGAGAGAGGACGGATAGTGGGGCTGACACTGACTATTCCTGAGCTACACGGGAAGAAGGATAGGGCTGCCTCCAAATGGCATGGGGCTTGAACTCAGGAGCCCCTGGAAAGGGCTTCTATGGAGACGGAGATACATGGTGAGCATCCCTAATCCACAATCTGCAATGCTTCAAAACCTGAAACAAAATTTTGAGTATGGACATGATGCTCAAAGGAAATGCTCATTGGAGCATTTCACATTTTCAGGTAAGAGATACTGAAATACTAAGTATAGTGCAAATATTCCAAAATCCAAAAATTATTGAAATCCAAAATGCTTGGGATAAGGGATACTCAACCTGTAATACCTCCTGGAGCCAGGGAGAGGAGCGGCAGGAAAGACGTGCACAGCCAGGCAGAACCTTCCCCTCCCAAGTCCAGGAACTGCTAAATTCAGCAGAAAGGAATTTTTCTGAGCTCAGCTCCTTCACTTTGACCACAAGGAGCATCTTGAGAAATCCAAGGCTCTTAGGATGGGCACTGTGGGACACAGAAAACTCATCCTAGTCTGTGCCCTACAGACCATTGAACTAGCAGTCCTGGGAGAGTCCTGGGCAGCCCTGGGAGACAATGCACCTTACAGTCTAGTTTGTGCATGTAGGTGGGGGGATTGACAATAACAAGGGGGGGACCATGAGAAAACAAGGAACGGGAGAGACATAACAACAGCATAGATAGACCCTAAAAATGGGCAAGTGGAAAAGGAAAACAAACAAAAACAGGCATTATGCTAATAATACCATCCATATATGCATAAAACATATAAGACAAATCTACATATCTTTAAGAGATATACTCATGGGATTATGACAAACATCAGAGTGGTGCCTATTTGAACAAGAGAAGGCATGAAGAGGAGTGGAACCTGAGGATGAAGTGGAAAAGGCAAACAAGAAAGGGGGCGTGTATGGTCCAATAATGATGATTCCTGAACCTGGGAGTCTGAAGAACTCAACTCTGCACTCAAGGTTTGCAAGCAAGGAGGGGAGAAAGAAGGGGCATGTGATCACAATCCTGGCTTGTACCCTGGTGTCACCTGAGGAGCACTGAGAAATCTGAATGCCTGGGAGCCGCCCTTTGAGGTTCTGACTTTTTTTGGAGAGAGGGTCACCCTCTGTCCTCCAGGCTGGAGTGCAGTGGCACTATCACTGCTTACTCTAACCACAAACATCTGGGCTCAAGTGATTCTCCTGATGCAGCCTCCCAAGCAGCTGGGACTATAGGCACGCACCACCATGCCTAGTTACTTTTTATAATTTTTGTAAAGACAGGGTCCTGCTTTGTTGTCTAGGGGGGTCTTGAATTCCTGCTCCTGTCTCAGTCTCTCAAAGTGCTGGAATTACTGGTGTGAGTCACAGCACCCAGTCCTGAGGTTCTGATTTAATTGGTCTGGGGACAGCCTAAGAAGCAGGAGTCTCAAAGCTCCCCAGGTGAGCACAATTTATAGCCAAGGCTGAGAATCACGAAATTGAATACAGACACACTGGCTCCTAGTCCTGGCTCTGCCACTGGTAATCTTGGTAGTTCTAGGCTAGTCACTTTCTTTCTCTGAAACCTGATTCTTTGTCTAAAAAGGGCATCCCAGAGTCTGGCCCCACAGAAGCAGTGTTCTATGGGGCAGCTGGACTACCATGCAGGAGGAAGCACATTGGATGCACAATTGCACCAGGCAAAAAAATATGTGAGGCCTATGAATCTCTTTTTATTTCTGAGACTTAACTTTGGCTCAAGTTCTAGGGCAAACAGCAAAGTGCTCTCCCGTCCCATAAGATGGGGAGTATGCTTCCCAGACCAGGATTACCAGATAAAATAAAGGATGACCACTCACATTTTAATTTCAGATAAACAATTTTTTCCCCACATAAGTATGTTCCAAATATTGCACGGGACATACTTGTACTAAAACATTTTTGCACTCTGGGAGGCCGAGATAGGTGGATTGCTTAAGCTCATGAGTTTGAGACCAGCCTGAGCAAGAGTGAGACCCTGTCTCTAAAAAAATAGCCAGTGTTGTGGTGGGCACCTGTCGTCCCAGCTACTTGGGAGGCTGAGGCAAGAGGATCGCTTAAGCCTAGGAGTATGAGGTTGCTATGAGCTGTGATGCCACAGTGGTCTACCCAGGGTGACACAGTGAGACTCTGTCTAAAAAAAAAGAATGAATAAAGAAATAAAACATTTTCATTCTTTATCTGAAATTCAAGTTTAACTAAGTGTTCTGTATTTCATTTGCTAAATTTGACAACCCTACCTCAATACTTCGGTTTGGAGGAATGGGGGAGTCCCAAGGATTTTCAATTCTGGAATTTCACAGCTGAATAGCTTTAAAAGAACCATGTCACCTCCTTGTTCCTTGCAATTAGCGCTGAGGATAACACAGACACTGGATGCCTTTTATGTATCTATTTGGTATCTCAGACACACCCTCAAGCAGTCAAGTTCTCCCAGGAATTAGATTTCTCTTAGGAATTCATATTGCCTCATCCTATGCTGACAATCGTAGGGTACTTGTTGTCTGTACTTAACACCATATAAAGTCATGACTGCAAAGTTTTTTATTTTTATTATAGTTGTTCTTTCCTGACTTATAAATCATTATTAACTTGGGAGGGGAAGAAAGGAAATAAGCATCACCCATAATCCCTTTACCCAGGTTTAACCAGTGTCAACCTGCTTTTCCCCTGCAAAAGAAACAAAAGAGTTTTGTTTTGTTTTTGAGACAGAGTCTTACTTTGTTGCCCTCAGTAGAGTGCTGTGGCATCATGGCTCACAGCAACCTCAAACTCTTAGGTTCAAATGATCCTCTTGCCTCAGCCTCCCAAGTAGCTTGGGACTACAGGCACCCATCACAACACCCAGCCTATTTTTTAGAGGTGGGGTCTCACTCTTGCTCAGGCTGCTCTCAAACTCCTAAGCTCAGGCAATCCACCTGCCTTGGCCTCCCTAAGTGCTAAGATTACAGGTGTGAGCCACCGTGCCTAGTGGAAACACATGTTTATTGAGCTTCAATCATGTGTCAGAAATTTCTCCTCCATTATCTCATATAACCTTTGGAAAGGAAAATAACTTTATTACTCTTTTTAACTATAAAAGCAATACAAACCCTTTACACATAGACATATTTTAAATGGCAATTCACGAATATAAAGAAGGAAGTGAAAGTCATTCATGATCTCATTACTCAAAGATGGAATTCCTTCTAATTCCCTTTCTCCTCTTATGTTTCTGTGAACATTTTCCTGTAGCACGTGTGCCAGCTACTCTCTGCTAATTATTGCATCTCAGGGATGACTTGCACACAAGGAAACTGAGGTTCATGTCTGCTTTGCTGTTCTGCCATTCCAGGGTACTCTGCCTCTCCCCACCAGAACACTGTAGGGGTTCAACAAGGGTTTGCTGAATAAGTAAATGTGGGGGGAGGTGTATTCAGTCTCATGTCATCAAAGGCTGCGTCCAATTTGTATTTTTTAAAAATCCTAATCTACTTGGCCTGATTATGGAGTGGCTGTGATTTCTTGGCTATTAGCCAAAGGCACCAGCTGTGGATGAGCAGGTGAATGAGTGGGGGATTGGTTCCCTGCTCCATAGGAATTAAGAGCTCCAAAGTGTGACAGGAGATTTAGGAGGTTTTAGAAACCTGCATTTCTTGGAGGTAAATGTCCAAAACTTTTCATGAAAACCAACATGAAAGGTTTGTGTTTTAACATCTTAAAATGCCCACATAAAGCCCAGGCTAGAGGGTAGGCAGCTATTCACAATCTGCTCTGCTCGTAAACATTCTTACTTCCTAGCTGTTATTTCTTGAGTGCCCTCTCTGTGTCGGCCATTGTGCTGCATCCTTTTCATACATCATCTCATGTAACCCTGCTAACAATCTCATAAGGTGGGTGCTATCCTGAACCCATTTTGCAGATGAAAAACTGAAGCACAGTCATCTGGCCAAGGCCACATAGCAGGCAAGTGGCGAGCCTGGTCTACAACTGAGGTCCATGAGCTCCAATTCCCTACTCTTGACCTTACAGAAGTTTTGGTGCCTTCTGCTTCTGGGGGTGGATGCATAGCTGGATGAATCTTCCCTCCTTCCCCAATGGTGGGGGGGGGGGTGATTGGGGGAGTGCAGGAAAGAAAGAGCCCAAACCAGGGCTTTCCATCAAGATGCAGGACTAAAAAACCAGCCCAAACATTCAGATACACAAACTGCAGTAATGCATGTCATGGAATACTACTCAGCAATAATCAGGAACAAACCATGGATACACACAGCAATATGGATGGAATATAAAAATTATTATGCTGAAAGAAGCCAGACACAAATGCATATATATTCTATTATACCATTTATATACCTCTAGGGACGTGGGAAGCTGACTCAGAAGAGACAGGCAGAGATTATCTGGGGTTATAGACAGGTGCATAAATCTTTAGATCTGTGAATTTCATCATGGGGAAATTACATTTAGAGCTGTGTCAACACCCTGAGAAATCTGATCTCCCTTTATTTCCCCATAAATTGACATTGGGTTGGTTTAGGTGCTATGTGTAGGTTGAAGGGCAGAGGTGTCAAACAGAGAGCAGATTAGTGGTTGCTAGGGGCTGGGAGGAGGGGAGAATAGAGAGTGGTGGCTAAATGGGTAGAGGGTCTCCCTTTGGGGTGACGAAATGTGTTAGAACTAGACCAAGGTGAAGGCTGTCAACTGTATAAGACCCATTTTGTCTATTTTAAAATGGTTACTTTTCTATTATGTGAATTTTACCTCATTTTTTAAAAGTATAAAGAAAGGCCTCACCCTTATGGGTAGCAAACTTGTATTCTCCTGAGTGCTGGCCAGGAGGATTTCAGTATTAGTGGCTGCCTCCTCTGTGAGGGCTGGCTCACACTTATCTGCCTGGCTGAACCCTGAGGCCTGGGCTGTTTTTTGAGATAGGATCTTGCTCTGCTGTCCAGGCTGGAGTGCGGTGGTGCAATCATAGCTCCTGCAGCCTCAAACTCCTGGCCTCAGGCCATGATCCTCCCACTGGGAGGTGCTGGGATTACAGACAGGAGCCACACACCTCACTGGAGTTGGGTCCATCTGACTGCTCACTGCCTGCACAGTGCAGGTCCTCATGATGCTTGTGATGAGGCTTGAATACTGAATGAGTAAATGAACAAATGGAATAAAGGACTGAACAAGTGAATAAATGCTGGTGCTAGTGAGTTCAACAAGAGTTAATGAATGACAGCAAATAAACAAGGAAGTGAAGAGAAATGAACCTGGGCCAGAGCATCGGTTCAACCCCTGTAGGTTCCAAATCCTGGCTTTGTAACCCAAACAATTTAACCTCTCCATGCCTCAGTTTTCTCATCTGTAAACTGGGGTGGGGGGTGGTTGTGATAAATAAATGAGTTAAGATGTGGAAAGCGCTTAGCACAAAGCAGGCCCACTGGTTGTGAATACTAAAGAAAACACCACGTGTACGGGGCACCTCTGCCTGGTCCCTAGCAGGGCCGCCACCTACCAAGGAGCTGCACCTCGTCGGTGATGCCATAGACGTCGATTAGCGCCCAGAGAGGGCCGCCCACGGCCACGCCACAGTGGAAGAGCACCGGCTCGCCATCATTGACAGTGTAGAAGACGCGGCCGTGGCGATCTGCCCAGTAGGCCAACACAGTGTCGCGCAGTGCCAGGTTCTCAGGCAGCGCCTTGGCCCAGTAGCCGGGCCGCGTGACCAGATCCGGGCAGGCGTACTTGGGGATGTCCTGAGCACTCATGAGCGACGGATCGTGAGCTGTGAAGCCGAAGCGTAGAGCGCCACTCCAGCCAGGGCACACGGCCACTAGGCGTAGCCGCACCTGTTCGTACAGCCGGATAGGCCGCTGCGTGAAGGTGACACCATTGCAGAAGCTGTTGCGCCGTGTGGCCCGGCGGGAGTGGCCGTCCAGCCTCACGTTCTTGCCCTTGGCCTGCGTGTGGAAGCGTGGCGCCTCGCCAAGGACCTGGCGCCGCTCTGGTCCAGGACCGCAGCATGGCCGGGTGGCCAGGAGGCGCGCGGGAGGGCTGGAGTCTGTAGGAAGAGACAGGCAAGACAGTTAGGTACCTGGGAACTCCCTGAGGGTCCCATTGATCTTTTAATAGTTATTTTCATTTTAAATTCTCTCTTAATTAGACTGGCAAATGATAAACTTGAGAGGGTTCCAAGCTAGACCAAAGGGAAACCAGTCCCAATCTCTTTGTCACAGCAAAGTCACTATACCCATTTCACAGATGAGCAAATCAAGGCAGGGTGTATATCAGCTGGGTGGGTAAAATACTAGAAGTGTTTCAGTGTTAGGCCAACACCAATGAACTTGTCTGGACAGCCAGCAGGGTTCAAATAACTTCTCCATCAAATATTGCCAAATCTAGAAGGACCTCCCGAGGCCACCTCTGGGCTGTAGGGTTCCTGTTGCCTTTGGAGGTGAGGGGATACTGAAGGTCTTCAGAGATTTTTTTTCTCTGTAAGTTTTGTTCAAAAGCAAGGCAGGTAAGACAACAGAAACAGCATTCTTTTGGGTTCCCCAAGGCCGTCTGAATCCCTAACTTAATTTCTCTAACTTAGTTTCTTGCCTGTAACGAGGACGTTACTTAACTCACACAGCTGCTAAATGATTGCGTGGATGAAGTCCCTATAATAATAATACCTGGCACAAAGTCTGTGTGGATCAGGCCACTCATGATATTACTGAGGTTCCAAAGCAAATCTAAGCCAGGATTCTGTGACCCACAGAAAATGAAGGCATTCCTTATTCCTTATGAGAAAGGTTGGGTTTTCTAAAATTTACACTTTTGAGGGTTTGTTTCTAAGAAAATGCTGCTCTGAAGAACCTGGGGAATCCTTGGGTGGTCTTTCAAAGGATCTAGCTACTGGTCATAAACCTAGCTAGTCCAGAGTGGGAGAGGGAGTGGGAGTGTTTATCTCAGCCCTGCTTTTCTTTCTCTCACCCCCAGGGGTGGTTCTTGGGAGGCTCTGGCATCCTGGGAGAGAGTGGGGTGGGTGATTACTGCAGGAGTCTCTGCTATTAATTCACAACAGTAGCTGAGCACAATTTTCATGGCAAAGTCTTACAAATTGCAGGCAGCCTGAGCCCCACAATGAGAAAAATGGTGACCCCAGGGAAGAGGGACCACTCCTCCCACACTCAGCAACAGAATGCCCTGTGCTTTGGGCATATCAGTGGGTGGAGGTGGGGAATTCAATGAAAACTAAGGCTGGTGGGAGCGAGGGCAGGACAAATGAAGAGGGAGAGGCAATGAGGGGGCAGACAAGCCATGGCTTCCCTCTCCAGCCCAAGGAGAAGGAAGCCCCACTCTCCAAAGCAGGCAGGGAGGCCCCCCTCCCAACAAAAGCCACTGACCCACAGAAGGTGAAATACAGGGAATAAAAAAAACCAAATTCCCACATTAGGAAAAGGCACTTAGGGACTTCAGTGATCCACTCATTTAACAAATATCGAGCACCCATGTGCCAGGCACCATGCTAGGCACTGGGAATACAGCAACCATCAAGATTCTTCCCACTCTGAGGGAGCTGACATTCCAGAGCGCCAAGTCAGACAACACACAAGACAGACTCCACCTGGTAGGATGCATTACCAAGACTAATGCAGAAACAGCTGCTATCTTAGGATTTCTGGGAAGGCCTCCCTGAAAAATTTTTGAGCAGAGACCTGAAGGATGTGAGGGAGTGAGCCATGGGGGCACTTCAGGGAAAATCATTCCAGGCAGAGGGTACAGCAAGTGCAAAGGCCCTGAGGTGCAAATGTGCTGGTGTGGTCAAGAAATGACAAGGAAGCCAGTGTAGCCAGCATGGTGTCAGCATGTGGGGTGTGGAAGGAAAGAAGTTTGTGTATGTGGGGGTCCTTATAGTAGTTGTTTTTTCTTTAACCATTTTACTCTGAATGCACTGAGCTCTTATTGAAAGTTTACAGCAGAAAAGTGGTAGGACCGCTCAGGCCATTGTATATGGAGGGGAATGTTAAGGAAGCTGGACTGGATTATTCCAGGTTAGAGACAATGGTGGATCAGATGTGAGTACCAGTAAAAGGTGGTGAGAAGGGATCAGATTCTGGATATGAGTTGAAGGTAGTAGAGATTTGGAGGCTTTAATTCATTTTTATAGAAAGTAGATAAAACAAATTTTAAAGACACATTGGCTCTATAATAGGTAGAGGAAAGGGAAGCAAATCAGTGATAAGGAAGGGCAGGGGCCATCTCTGTCTTTGGTTCTCCTGTGCCCAGCAAAGTCCTGACACACACCAGGCACTTGAGAAATGCCAGCTGCTGCCTATGTTACAGTCAGAGCTAGAATAGACCTCAGAGATCATATCCTCCAATATGCCAATTTTACAGATGGGGAAATGGGAGGACAGAAGGAGAGGGGCCTTCCCAAGCTCAAGGTCAGTCAAAGTCAGGGTGGGAACCCTTTTCTTGGGCTCTCTGGCCAAGCCATCTCTGATGCAGGGAGGTGGGATGTCATAGGTCACTTTGGCCCAAGAAGGGTAAGGCTCTGGGGAGGCCAGTCAAGCATCACTTCTCTGGGCTTTGGGCCACCACAGAGGACCCCATCACTGTCATATGGGCACCAGCTGCTTCTGCCTGGTCAGAAGCCATTCCTCTTTTTCTGGTTATTATGTCCCAGTTTTCCTTGGAATATGGCACTTTCCCCCACTGTAGAAATTGGAGTGTGACCCAAGCCTGGCCAATCAGATGATGGCAGACTTCTCAGATAGAAAGGCCTATTTATTTATTTATTTATTTTTGAGACAGGGTCTTGCTCTGCAGCCCTAGCTAGAGTGCAGTGGCATCATCATAATGCACTACAACCTCAAACTACTGGGTTTAGGTGGTCCTCCTGTCTCAATCTCCTGAGTGGCTGGAACTACAGGTACATGCCACCACTCCTGGCTAATTTTTTCTGTTTTTATAGAGACAGGGTCTTGTTCTTGGCTCAGGCTGGTCTCAAATTCCTGGCCTCAAGCAAGCTTTTCGGCTTAGCTTCCCAAAGTGCTAAGATTACAGGCATCAGCCAGGGTACCCAGCCCTTCTTTTGCTTTTAACAGGTTGAGCTGGGTTTCTGATACTTGCAACAAAAAAATTCCTGATTGATAGACTCATCAGGCATTCAGACACTTACTCTGGGCTGGGTGTTTGCCATGCATTTCCTCACTTAATTCTCATATTATTGTTATGAGGCAGAGACTACTGTTATCCATCCCATCATGGATGGAGAAATGGAGTTTCAGAGAGATCTGAATTGCTTGGCCAAAGTCACATAGCTGGTTTACCTAAGGACAGTGCTGGGCTTGAGACCATCTGTCTTTTTAAGCGCTTTGTCACAGTCTCTATGCCTTTTAGGAATTAACACAGGGTGGATAGAAAGCCTGGGCCATAGACCCCTGAGGTCGGAGAGGGAGGCAAGTGGCTACTCCTTGACTCCCTAAACCTCTTGGCAGACCTTCCAGGCATTGGACTGGCACAGGCAAAATGTTCGCCGTACTGCTCACTCAGTCACCTGTCCTTTCTGCAGATCACATCATCCCATCCTGCCCTCATGGAGATCTGAGCCTGTCTAGGATGGACACACAGCTGAATACACAGTGACAATAGGCAGGATAAATACCACCTCAGGCAACAGCATTGGGGGCCTCCAGGAAGCCCCAGATTCAGCCAGGGGCTGGATAGTGGTGATGCCCACTGAGCCAGGTCTGGAGGGAAGAGAGGGTGGAGAGGGGAATGCCCGGGGCAGAGGCAAGGGGAAGCCGGAATCTGTGGGGAGGGTAAATACAGTAAGTGTGGTAGGGAGTGTGTGAAGTTGGGCAGCCACTGTCTTGCAGGGGTGAGGAGTGAGGCTGCTGCAAAGTCAGAGGAACCAGATGGGAAGGCCCTGAATGCCAACCCAAGAGGCTTAGAGGGCACAGTGTAGGCAGGAGGGAGCTACATTAGGGCTCCAGCAAAGCACACCCTGGGCAGGCCGGTTGGGGAGGGGGGCTCCAAGACAGCAAGAAAGGTGGACAGAGACCAGAGGCCATCTCTGGAACCACAAGGATAAAGTAAGGGCTGGCTGGAGAGCTAGTTCAAAGGACAAATCCCAAATTGGTGGTGGTGGGAGATGTGAGGGGAACTCCACCAAGGTATAAACCATCAGCAGAGGCAGCTGGGGACAGCAGAAGCCTGTGTTCTCCGTGCACACTGTGGCCTTGTATAAAGCACTTGACTTCTGGCTACAGCTTCCGCCAGTGTACAATAGGCCAAGGTTCCTCCAGCTGGCAAATTCTCCAGGAAACATTAAATATGACCACAGATCAAAAGCCCTCCTGAGCTCCAGCATCTATAGGCCAGCCTTATTTGATTATTCCTATCTCCCCTCCCCGGCAATGTGGTGTTTTCCAACCGTATCTCTCCATCAGAGAGTTTCTTTACAACATGGCTTGGGAATCCTGAGCAGATGTTCCCTGAGAGGGGTCTGGCGATTTAAATGAATGTTGAAATGGGGAGAAATACTGCCTTGTTACTATAAGGGGAAAACCAACTATATGTTAGGATAAAATGCAGCCAAGTAACCAGCTAAGTTTACATATTTGTTTAATCTTGATTATATGATTTGACTTCCTTCGGGGAATGAGGGATAAACACTCATTTTTCCCTTCCTTAGGGGCCAGAGCCCTGATGTGAGGTAAAGAAAACCAGAGTGAAAAAGTTTCTAAGAGGATGTGTTATTTACACAAATTGAAGATGCTTAAAATAAAAGAACAATAAACAATCTCCAAATTGCACACCAACATCTGCTTTTAGCTCGGTTCAGGGAAAGTGGTTCCTACAAGGAACAGAAAATTGTGGAGGTGGGCTCAAAGGGCCTTGCAGGAATTCGTAGTTGGGAGATGTTCAAGGAAACCCTGAACTTAATCATTTGAATTGCTGCAATATAAACAGTGGCCACATTATAGAAAGTTTGGGAAAGAGGAGAAAAATCCATCCCCCATTTTATCTCCCCACTTTCACACCCTGACTTGACCTGCATTTTCCGTTGTTCCAGTCCTGATCTCACATAAGAACTGCTGGTGGTGTCCTCACTACATGCCACGCCCTGAGCTGGGTGTTTTCCAATATTTTTTGGTAAGTGATTGCAGCTCATTCTCAAAACAAATCTTCACCTGCAGGATCAGTCTCCATTTTCCATGAGAAAAACAAGGCTCCAGGCAGCAAAGACACTTCCCGCAGCTGCTGAGCTGTGAACTTGGCTGTCTGAGCCTAAACTAGCACACTTGCCTTTAACTTTCTTCCATAAGTAGTGCGAAGTACTGGGCAGCACTGAGTAGTTTTTCTAACTCTCTTGCAATTAGAGTGCACACCCAGTTTTGCCTCCTGCCTGTTCTTCTCTAACTCCACATTACATGAAAAGCATTTCCTCACATCGCTCCTGTGCCATCACTGGGCTAGATTCATGGCTATAGAACATTCCATCGAGGGCCAAAATGTTCCCCACGTTCTCCTCCTGCTGATCATGGCTGAGTCTGCCACCATAGAAGTCCTCACTCATCTGGTGGCATCAGGACCAGATTCTAACCAACACCCCATCACAATTAAAGAAACAAAAACAAACAAGCAAACAAACCTTCTGCCTGGAAAAGTCCCCAACCACACCAGGGGCAAAACCCACAGCCTTTCATGAAAGAGAAGAAAACAATGCCCTATCTCTAAATGTATGGCCAGAGACTTCGGGGATGGTGACGAGTGAGGGGTGGCTGTGGATGATTAGTGAGGAAGGACTTCTGCTCTGGCTAACTCAGTGTTGCCACTGCCCAGCTTGGGGCAGATCTTTCTAGACTGCTCCCTTTCTAGGAGGCACCCTGGTTTTTTTCATGGACTCTGGTTGAAAGCCTATGCTTTGCTACTGATTTGTCTGAGGAACTCTGAACAAGTCACTGCACCTCTCAAGGCTATACCCAAATGGTACATAGCCTGAGACCCCATTTCAGGCTGCTAGTGGGCGATGACAGCACAGCAAGATCTCAGCAGATGTCTCAGAACATAGGTGTTCAAGAAACAGGCATTCCCTTCCCCATGAGGAACATCAAGTTCGACAATGGCGGGGAGCCCCTCATCTCCATTTGGGGTCTCCTACATCAGGAGTCTATGACCCAGTCCTTCCGTCCATCCTGTGTAAGTTCCCAAAAGGCAAAGAGACCATGGTAAATGGTTAAAAAGATGATTTGGAGATCACATCATGTTTTTTATTTAAAAATCACGATTTGATAGGTCGTTAAAAAGAGCACAGGCTCAGCGTCAGACTGACCTGGGTTTGAATTCTGATTTTGTCATTTGTTGGCTGTGTGATCCTAGGATCTATGCTTAACTTCTCTGTTCCCACTTCCCTTACCAGACCTAGAAAACTAGCAAAAGTCATCTTACTCTGCAAGATTTCTATGACGATGACACAAGGCAACTTGTCAGACACAGTATGTGGCACACAGCAGGTGCTCATTAAACACTCTGGTCTCTTTCTTTAACCACTTCCTTTAGTTCCTTTGAGTAGGAAAGGTTTGTCTCTGGGTCAGAGACACCAACCAGTGGAAGCTGGAGCAATACATTCTGAAGTGTTTCTCCCATCGAGGGCTCATGACCTTGGCCAGGAGAGGCCTCTTGTAAACTCTGGGGTTGCTTCCCCTTGGTGTCCAAGGACAGAGGTCTATTTTTAAGCCACCCCAGCAATGTCCCAAATGTACTCTATGCCCCCCTCCCTCCTTGAATGTTCCTCACTCATCTCCCCAGCCTGGCCCTTCCTTTGATCTAAAAGGAGTCCAAGGAAATGGCAGAAACTGCCCGGGGGCAGGAGTGGTGGGAAGCAGCAGTGATAGTGCTCTGGCCCCTGAAAGGCTGGCTTCCCGCACGCTGGCACTCAGCAGATGGCATGCTCGCTGAAGTTTTCAGCAGATTCCTCTCCAGCAGGAAAGGGGACTGCCAACTGCAAGAAGGGTCTCTTCGGCCCCTCTCTTGAACAAGTGATTTCACTGGAGTGTTACTGAGCCCCTACTATGTGCTGGCCACGTGCCTTTGTTTATTGGGTTGAATCTTCAGGACTACCCTGCAGAGTAGGTTTTGCAGCCTTATTTTCAGGCTCAGGTCCTTTCTCCCACCCCACCCCTTCTTCAAGACAGCTGCTGTAACCTTTGGATTGGGGTCATGGACCTTGTCAAGAGCAATAAAAGCTACAGCGGTCTTTCTCCCCAGAAACACACACTCCATGCACACAATTTGATGCTCAACTTCAGGGTCTTCCTAGACCCTTACAGCATCCATTCCCAGAGTGTGGATCTTGAGTGAGAAATCTCTGGTTTAAGTGACATTTGCCCAAGTCCAAAATGCAAGGCAGCACTGTTGGCAGTAGGAAGCAACATGGGGTGTGTGTGTGTGTCTTTATGTGTGTGAGGATTGCTTTTAGAGAGAGGAAAAGGCAAGGCTTCTTTGTGGCAAGACTTTCCCCCACACCAAGAGGGACAAGGATATTGGTCTCCTTTGGCTGCAGAGAGAACCTTTTCCATTGGTGGGTTTAAAAATGGGCTAGAAAAACAATAACCAACCCTCCTCACCTCTGCCAAATGGGGCAGTGACAGGCGTCCAGGAGACAGAAGCCAGCTTACTGAGACTTTGTTCTCTGTTTCAGAGGCCTGATCAGCCAGCACCCAGGGTGGAAAAGGGCCAGTCAGAGCAGGAAACCGCCACCCTGCTTCCCTCCAACTTTGCTTTGCAAACAAAACCCTTCAACAGCTGCAAGGACACCCCAGAGGGAGGCTGGAGGTCACAGGATGCTGCTTGGAGAGAGAAAAGCCCCCTCCATCCAGGCCTAAGTGGCAGCCCTCTTAGCTTGAGTGGGCTCTGATGTGAGAGTTTCCAGGGGGTGAGGTCATCCCGACGCCCCCATTGAAGCATGCTCAGCCGGAGCTGGGATTTCCATGCTGGCTCCAGCCCTGGCTGGGTCCCTTGACTGAGGTCTCTTCTTGATAAAGGGACCCAGAAAACTCCAACTTCAAAGATGCTGGCTCCCAAGGTTAGGGGTGCACTGCAGTGAGGGGTGGGAGGATGTACCCTCATTCCTTCTCGAGTACATCCCCTCCCTCTGCATCTGACATTTACCTCTGCAATGTGGTAGGCCCTGTGCTGACTACAGGGACACACACCCCGACAAACCACACACAGTCCCTGCCCCCTTGAGCTGAGAGACCCACAACTGCATGGGGCAGCTGTCATGAGGGTCAAGGCCAAGTGGGAGAGGTTTGCAGGGGAGCTACTCTGCTGACTGAGGAAGGAGGGCCAGCAGGGTGGTAAAGGATGGGAAGAGTGTTTCAGGCAGAGGGAACAGCACCAGCAAAGGCCTGCAGGTGAGAATAAACTGCATTGCGAAGTGCAGGGCAGAGAGTGAGGGGAGGGGTGAAGAGGGGTCCGGGGCTGTATCACATGGCTTAAGGGCTATGCAGAGGAGGGTGAAGTCCTCAAGAAGGCTCTGGGGACAGCTGAAGGTTTGGAGAAGGGAATAAACCCCCACGATCTACTTCTCTGAAGAATGAGGTTCAAATCCTGGGCCTTTCTTTCTTCCCTGTCAAAATGGCCCAGCATAGCAGGAGTGAGAAACACAGTCCAGGAGTTGAAAGTCTCTTCCAACGGCCAACACAGTCCCACCCCTCTGTGCCTGCTTCTTCTCCTGCAGCTCCTGGCAGCTGCCCGCTGATTAGCAGACTAAGTCTGTCACGCCTGCTGCTCCTCCTCCTCCCTGCCTTGAGGATAGCCACTCCTCCACCAGAAGCCTGGTGCCCAGGAGCCTGGCTGCTCCCAATCTCAGTCCCAGGTGAGCACCCACAGGGCTCCAAAGAGTGGAAACTTTTTGAAACAATAGATCCACGGGCCCAAAGAGTCCATTGAGCAAGGTTCTTCTGGCTCCTGGGGTGGAGAGAAGGTTCTTCTCAAGTGCAACAGCTGGACAAAATGCTTGCTGGCCCATTCTGACAGAGGGCAAGCAATGCCCTGGCTTGGTCTCAGGGAGGAAGCTGTGGCTGGGGGCGGGGAAGGGGTGGTGGTAGATGTCATCAATCAGCTTGTTTTGAGCTGCTCAAAAGCCACACAGTTTGGCGGAACTTGGAACTTGGGATGAACAATAAGCAAAGTATCTAAAAAAGGAAGCAGTGACTGATTACAGCGCGGGGGGGGGGGGGGAGCAGGGGGGCAGTGCTGCATCCTGGAGGTCTGAAAAAGAATTGGGGGTGGGGATCGATGGGTGAGCAAACCTCCCAGGGGAGATGGCCCTCCACCCAGGAGACCTCCAGTGGGCCTCCTAACATGCTGGAGGAGGTGACTGCTACCAGCCCTATGGCCAGTGAGGAGGCAGGCTCTGAGAGGCTGGGAGGGAGATGGCTGGTGCTGCTTCGGGCAAACTTTAGAAGTCACTCCTTGCAGAGAAGGAACAGAGCACAGTGCCTGGCACACTGCAGGTCAACTAATGTCCTTTTATTTCCTGCCATGTTTGGCTCTGAGGTCCCCCAAGAAGTGACTCCCACGCATATCTCTGCCACTCTCCATCCTTCTCTGAAGATGCAGCTTTCTTGTCTCTCCCCCCATCACACATCATGCTGAGCTTCTGCCAAATGTCTGATGAGAGCAGGTGGGCAACACCTGAGGATGCCTATCCCAGAGGTAAAGGGATAGGTGATGGAGCGCCGCTAAGAACCTCCATCCTTTGTACCCTAAGCTCTGGCGATCTGACAGTCCTGGGCTTACTAGGGCTTTTCTATCACCCTGTGAGCCTATTTTATAGATGAGGATATTAAGCCCAGAGAAGGGGTAAAGACTGACCCAAGATCATGATGCAGGTAAATAGCAAAGTCAAGAATCAACTCAGATCTGAGTCCAAAGACCACACATGCTGCTGGCCATCATGCAGAGTTGCTTCCCTAGTCAACTTACAGCTACTTTAATAATCTATATCATAGGGACTTGAGAGGTGGGACACAGCAGGACTATTTAAAGTGGGTTCATTGCACAGATCAGTTTTGGGAGCACATATTCCTTGCCTCCCAAGGAAGAAGAAAGGCAATGGTCACTTATGGAGTTCCCACCTTATGATGGGCTTGAGACTTCACATGGAGTCTCCCATGCATTCGTCATCAAAATCCCACGAGGGAGGGAGGGACCATCCTTATCCCCATCCTAAAGATGAGGAAATGGGTGGGCAGAGAGGGAAAGTGACACACCCAGGGTCATACAGCTTAGAGATGGCGGAGCTGAGATTCAAACTCAGAACTGCCTACAAAATCAATCCTCTTTCCACTGCCCTTCTTGAGATTCCAGCCAAAGACCCAATCAGTAATTGTTATGTGACTCTGCGCAAGGCTCTGGTCCACACAGATAAGTGGGATGTGCGATTCCCAACACTCTCTGGTCCTGGGAACAGAGCCCCTGGGTGACCAGCCTGTAGAGATGAAGTTCTGTGCCATTCCCTGTAGACATAGAAATTCCACTCTGCTTTCTCCTGCCCTTGAATGCCCCCAACCTTGAGGGAAGGGAAGCTCTTCTGGGAAATGAAGATCTGCTTGTCTGGAGTGGATTACCATAAGCAGACCCAGCTATGGAGACACTGGTACATGTGTGCCCACCCCTCTCATAAAATCCATCATCCTGGCAGCAAAATGAAATAAAACACGTGCCCAAGGGATATCATTGTGATATAAACAATGTGTAATGTTGAGGATATAAACAAAATATAGTTTTAAATAGCTGTGGGCATTCTGCCAAGTACCAATAATGCCTGAGACACCTCTGCCGCACCCATTTCCCCAAATGGCTTACTCATTAAAGAACTTTCCTCCATTGCTCAGAGGTGAGGCAAGAGACCAGCTCCGAGCTGCCTCTTGTAAAAAGAATGAAATATGTGAGAGTAGGTTGGGCCGTCCATGATGGCTGTCCTAAGCCCTGCTCAAAAACACCTGCTACTGAGTCTGAAGTTGAGAGGTCAGCATGAGGGAAGAGACCAAGGCTGAGGCAGGCAGCTTCACTGTCCTGTACCTCAGTGTCCTGATCTGTAAAATGGGGTAAACACTCCCCCCCACCTTTTAGAACTAGCAGGAGGACAGTTCAAATGAAAGATGTGAAGGGTTCTGCAGGAGTCCAGCAGACAGGTGCTGAAACACATTCCCTGGAAGACCCTGGGGTCAAAGGCACCTTACAGATAATTCATCCAGGATCCTTTAGGTACTCCTGATGCCTCTGCAATATCCACATCAAGTCCCAGCCTCAGCACTTTTTCAGACTCAGTGGCAGGTGTTTCTAACCAGGGCTTGGGACAGTCATCCTTGGACAGCAGGCCCAGCCAACCCTCATGCCTTCTATCATTCTTATTACCAGGACTCTGGGCAGCCCAGAGCCGGGCTAAACACCAGAGTCATGCCAGTAACAGGCCTCCCTCCCTGATTTCTGCTTCCAGACAGCTCTTGCACTTAGGAAGTTCTTCCTCTGACTGCCTCATGTCATATCTACACACTGGTCACATCTGCATTCACTCCACAGTGCCCTGCCCCATAAGGTCTGCAGGCAGCTCTCAGGCCCCAACAATCCTCAGGCTAGGTTGCTGGAGATTCTTTGCTCCCTTGGGGATGACATGGCCTTCACGTTGCTGTCCAGAGAGCTTTCAGGACATCAGTTCTCCCCTGACCTGCCGTGGCAGGGGCTGGAGATCTGCATACTAGATTTTGAGGAATAGCACCTGGCTGGGGCAATGGGGGGGGGGCAGTGGTGGACCAGTAGGCTGTCTGAGAATGTCCCTGCCCTGCTTGCCCAGAGGTGGGGTGTGAGGTACACAACAAAAGAACTAGGTAAGTAACTGAAAATTAACCCTCCAGTTTTTCTAAATGCTCACTGACTTCTATTAAATACAATAAAAGCTTCTAGTGCAAATGGGAAATGCCCCCTACTAGAACCCCCACCCTGACCCTGCAGTTTTCTTCCTCACTGACATTCCTTCCCTCTAGCCAGAATCATGTCCAGCTGGAGCTGTATGCCCTTGGGCAAGTTACTTTCCCTCTCTGTGCTTCTGTTCTTTCAACAGTTATACCACATGAATAGTAGTAGGTGTCTCAGAAGATTCTGCCCTGAGAATTTAAATGCATATGCCTGCTCAGTGTCTGGCGCAGATGGGCTGTGTGATACAAGTTAGTGGTAATTATTATTCTTTTATGTCTGTCTCCCTTGAGTTTCAGATCCTGGGCTCAGCATGGAGCAGGGGCTCATTCCCCCAGTGAATGCATAGTCATAACAGGTGCTATGTGTGAGCACTTAGTATCTCCAGACACTCTGCATTCCTGAGAGGTAATATCATTATGTCCCTTTGTAGAAGAAGGAACTGAGACCTAGAAAGGTCAAGTCTGGCTAATAAAGAGTGGCCACAGGAATGAAGGACTCCAGCCTGTGTGGTTACCAACACTGTTGACACCTATGGCACAGGCTGCTCCTCACTCGCAGGACAGATGCCATCTAGGATGATGAAGCTCTCACCCTGGCCCTGACCCTTGCTGGCTGACTGGGGCTCTGGTGGGAAGGGGTGAGCAGCCAGGCTCAGGGGTAATACGTCTTAAGCAATGCACTGTCTGGCAGTAGCAGAGCATGGGCCAGGTTTTACCAGGCAGATACCTGAGTCCCAGTCTGGTAGGAGGAAGGGGTACAGAGCTCAAGTTCACCTCTTCTCTAGGGCAAAATTCCCAGAGGCCACATCCACTATTTTAGCCATAGAGTCCACACGCCTGGGGTAAGGTGCGCTGGGGGTGCAGGATGGACCTCTTCCAGGAGCAGCTTCATTCTGGCTGCTCTTGGTAGAAGTAACTCATCTTTAGAGGGCAAAGAGAGTGACCAGCAAGAAGGGTGGAGGCTCAGGGGCTCAGGATGAGGATGAGGGCAGCAGCAAGTGAGCCAGAGGAACTCCAAGATGCCCCTTATGCCTGGGATCCCATGCCCAGCTGCCACTTCCCAGCTGCCTGACCTGGGGCAGGTCTCATCCCTCTCTAAGCCTCAATTTCTTCCTCTGTAACATGAGGAGATGACCTCTGGAAGCCTGGTCCTAATGGTTTCAATGGGATGAAACAGACAAAAAGCCTGATGTGGGGCGAGTGTGTCCAAGCTCTGACAACCCAGCGCTGCTGTCAGAGGAGCGCTTGCTACCTGCGGGGCTGAGACCTGGTGTCCATCCTCTCTCTTCCCTCTCTGCTTTAGGCTCTAACCACACACCTGGCTTCTGAGCTTCTATTTTAAGCCCTTAGAGAGCACCATAAGTACAGAAAGCTCTTTAGTCCAAAAGAGGGGCAGAGCCGACTCTTCTCCATGGGGAAGATTAAACAGCCTGTTCTGAGAGGCCTTGCCCTCCAGCCCAGGAAAAATGCTACGCCCCTGCTGGCAAACACGGTGAATTATCCCTGTGGGGAGTGTGACAGCTGAGAAATCCAAGTCTCCTGACTGCAGCTTGGCCTCCAAGAACCTCCCAGCCCCAGCCTCTGCCATGAGCTCTTTCCCCATCACTGTGATCCCACATGCCATCCCCACTTGCACTGGGACTCCCCCACTCCACAAACTCTGCATCTCCCCACATGTCTGCCCTTTTGGCACATGGAGCCCTTGGCCTTGAACAGCCTTTCCAATTCCTTTCTCCTAGTATATGTCTCTTTTTGCTGATCTCAGTGAGACAGAGCACACCTCCTCCAGGAAGCCCTCCATGCCTCCTTCTCTGGGCTCTAACCACAATCTGAGCTCTTCCTCCACCACTTACTGTAAATACTGTGGCCTTGTTGGTCTTTCCTGCTAGAATTTGAATCCCTAGTCCCTAAATTCAGGCTGTTTCCTGGCCCAACACAGAGCCTGGCCTGGAGGTTTGGTCAACTCATGGAAACTATAAATGCAATCTGCTAGGCAGATTCTTCTCATTAGAAATCAGGTGTCCAGGAAGAGCCCAAGGAACTCCTGGAAATTGCTGTCAATGCACATGAAAGGGGTATCTCTCAATCCAGTCCCTTGATTCAAGGCTTGTGGTCACCAAGGGCAGGGCTTTCAAGGAAAGGAGTGAAGGGCACCTGTCAGCCAGCCTGCCTGGTACAGGAGCTCTACGGCAGGCCTGAGGCCTCTCTTCCCATGCAGCAACAATATCCTCAACAGCCTCCATCTGGGGAAAGTGCTAAATGGTCTCCTTCTCCAAACCTACCACTGCCAAGTATGAAGGAGCTATCCCTAGCCTCCTTGTTCATGTAAGGAAACTGAGGCACGAATAGGTCATGCCAGTGGGAACTGGCTGAGCTCAGATTTGAATCCAGGCAGCCTGACTCTCAGTTTTTCTCAAGCGTTTTTGTAATCTCACAGCACACTTGAACCTATAGTTAAACTTCCATAGCACACTTAAATTATGTTGATCAAAAAAAAAAAGTAAAAAAAAAAAGAATATACTTTGCTTTGAACTTCTCTTGAAAATAATTTATGGGGTGGTGCCATGGGCAGGGCACCAGCCACACATACCAGGGCTGGTGGGTTCGAATCCAACCCAGGCTTGCTAAAAACAAACAAAAAAATAGTCAGGCATTGTGGCAGGTGCCTGTAGTCCCAGCTACTCAGGAGGCTGAGGCAAGAGAATCACTTGAGCCTAAGAGTTTGAGGTTGCTGTGAGCTGTGATGCCACAGCACTCTACCGCGAGCAACAAAGAGAGACTCTGTGTCAATAAAAAATAAATAAATAATTTAATTAATGATCTTTAGAAGCTTCACAGCACATTGGTTGAAAATCACTGCTCTAAGATCTGAATTCTAGACCCTGAACCCCCTCTGCTGCAGACGAGTGGCTTTTTTTTTTTTTTTGAGACAGAGCCTTAAGCTATCCCCCTGGGTAGAGTGCCATGGCATCACAGCTCATAGCAACCTCCAACTCCTGGGCTCAAGCAAGTCTCCTGCCTCCGCCTCCCAAGTAGCTGGGACCACAGGCGC
>CAUYQV010128503.1:0-13329 GCA_963574575.1 Galagoides demidoff | reverse complement strand
GAATTCCTTGACAATAGAAGCTGTCTTAGTCAAATTTCTGTGCACAGTAGGTGCTCAATAAATGTTCAATAAATAAATTATTCAATAAGTAAATTAATCTCTTAAAACCACCCTTTACTCTGTCCTTAACTCTTTTTTTTTTTTTAGAGACAGAATCTCATTTTATTGCCCTTGGTAGAGAGAGTGCTGTAGCGTCACAGCTCACAGCAACCTCCAACTCCTGGGCTTAGGCGATTCTCTTACCTCAGCCTCCCAAGTAGCTGGGACTACAGGCACCTGCCACAACACCTGGCTATTTTTTTGTTGCAGTTTGACCAGGGCCGGGTTCAAACCCGCCACCCTTGGTATAAGGGGCCGGCACCCTACTCACTGAGCCATAGGCGCTGCCCTGTCCTTAACTCTTTATGGGTCTGTGGACAATGTCAGTCCTCTCTAGGTCTCAAGGTCTTCAGCCGTATAGTGGCAAGAATGACCCAGGTGACTCCTGAGGGCATGACCTCTCTCTCCTCACAGGCCACGATAAGTCAGGGGCCCAAGTGATGCTAGCAGCTTGTCTAGAGCCAGTTTGACTAAGTAGTAAATTGAGACACAGAAAAGTTAAGACATCTCTAAGGTCACTCACCATTTAATGTGTAGGGGTCAAATATTTACCCCTTCATCACTGAGTTTTGTCTAAACTCACCACAGCCTACCCCAGGCACCCACATCACCACGTGCCAAGTTACCACATCAGAGAACATCCCAGGCAAAGGGAAGAGCCGGTGCCTGAGCTCTAAGCCGGGAGTGTGCCTGGTATGGCACGGGGATGACAGGGAGGCCATTGAAAGGTTTAACAAAAACCACTGGAGGTGGCTGAGCCAGTGCTGGCTGTTTCCTGTGGGCCTGGGAGGGTGGATTGAAGAAGGTGAAAGTCCAGCTGGCCTCTGCCCCCTCAGGGCACCCCAAGGAACAGCCTATCTTTGCTCCAATAAGGCAATCCCAGGATGTGTCTCAGAGCTGCTGGTCTAGAAAGATGCAATTTCCCTAAAACTACCTGGGAAGGGGTTGGACTTTGGGATGGAGAGGGGAGGTGTATGGGGCGAGGGGGGGGGCCAGCTGACAGCAGGATGTGCCAGAGCACAGGACTGGGACCCATACCGAAAGAATCACATTGAGTGCAAGTCCACCCAGACAGACCCCAGGGCCCATCCTAGACTGAGGGAGCCAGTGATGACCATGGGCAGACTGCGTGCTCTGTCTGAGCTCTACTCTTTTCATTTGGAGATTGGATGATGGAGCCATTCATCACACAGAGAGAGAACTACCTGAGAGAATGACAACTGAGGATTCTTGTGGGTCCAGATGGGATCAAAACCAAGCAAACAAAAAGCAATGGCATGCATAAAGCTTCTTCCCACAGAGCCTGGCACATGGTGGGTGCAAAATGGCTGTCCCCTCATACCTACTCTCAGAGCTGACTTGGGGGAACAAATAGAATCGAAGTCTTCAAAGCTGATGGAAATAATAATGAGAGTAATAAAAGCAGCTTTTCCCTGTGCCAAATGCTAAACCGTTTAATAACTCAATTATCTTTCACAACTCAGTGAGGTCACTATTCTCCTCACCCTGGTTATTGGGATACAGAAACTGAGCTCAGAGACGTGAAGATACTTGCAAAAGGTTGTCCAGCAAGGAGCTATGGGACCCTGAAGCCCTCAATCACTCTGCCTCTGTGTCCTATGAGCACCTGGGGAGGGAGGTGACCTGGAAAGCAGGGGAGTCTCGATCAGAGGTGAGGCACCCATCTCTTCCCACCTGCCACCCGACCTCCAACAATGCCCACAGCCCCACTGCTGCTTTGGAAACTACAGGGTTAATCCAATTGGAGCCTCCAGAATGTGCATAGGGTGATTCATTTTATTTAAAAAAGCTTTTAAAAAGAAGCCAAACTGTCAGTTCTTGTTTAGAAACCTGAACATTCTGAAAATGTTGGCAAAGAGAGGAGCTTCGTCTGCTAGAAGATTCTCCGAAAAAGAGGTGATGCTAATCCAAGGTGACAGTGTTTTGTTTTGGTTTTTTTTTAAGGCCAGAAAAGTTGGGAGTGCAAATTGCTCTTCTGAGGGTCAACCAGCTGGAGGTAAACTCAAGAGGCCACCTGTGGGGACTGATGGCCAGTGAGGGCTAGTCACCCTTGTCTCCCATGGGCTTTATTTATTTGGAATTTTTTGTCAGAAGAGGAGGCTTTGGCTCGGCCCCTGTGGCTCAAGTGGCCAAGGCGCCAGCCATATACACCTAAGGTGGTGGGTTCGAATCCAGCCCGGGCCCACCAAACAACAATGATGGCTTCAGCCAAAAAAAATAGCCAGGCATTGTGGCAGGTGCCTGTGGTCCCAGCTACTTGGGAGGCGGAGGCTAGAGACTCCCTTGAGCCCAGGAGTTGGAGGTTGCTGTGAGCTGTGATTACACAGCACTCTATTCAGGGGGACAGCTTAAGGCTCTGTCTCAAAAAAAAGAAGAAGAGGAGGCTTTGCTGATGCCATTCTGACAGTCACAGCATATCAAAATCACAGAGCCTAGGGGTACCCAAAATTTATTACTTGGGTCAACCCTTTCACAAATGGGAAACTGAGGCCCATAGAAAGGGATTGACGCTTTTAGTCAATCAACTATCAGTCAATAAACATTTGTTAGGATCTTTGTTGTAGAGAAGTTTCCCTCCCACCAAGGGGCCTGGGAATTTAGAAGGAGACTGTGGATCCCTTTTTGATTTGGATTTTGATGCAAGTCCCTGATGTGTGGTTTGGGGCAGGTTATTTAGACTCTTGAAGCCTCAGTTTCCTCAGTAAGATGAAGACAACAATCCCCAAAGCCCACAGAGTTGCTGGAAGAATTAGGGGCGGGAAAGCAGTGGTGTCATTCAGCTCCTGCATGTGAACAGGCACAGACTCGGGCAGCTTAACAACACCCCCAAAAGATCAACTAGAGGGATGTAAGAATGGCTCACAGGTATTTGCCCAAAAGGAATAAAGACATCTTTGTACATCCACAGAGGATGCCATGCCTGTGTGTGCATAATGGCTCCATTTGTAATCGCTTAGAACAATCTAAAGTCCTTTAACTGGCCAATGCACAAATAAACCGCAGCATATTTGTTCAATGGAATACTAATTAGTAATAAAACAGAGTGAACTTCTGATACCTGCAATAACACAGGTGAATCACATGCATTAAGCTAAGTGAAAGAAGCCAGGCACAGCTACCTGCTGGGTGATTCCAGTTATATGATATTCCAGAAGAGGCGAAACAATAGGAATAGTAGTGGCCAGGACCAGAAGGTGTGTGGAGAGAACTGCCTGTAAGAGGGCATGAGGGAAATTTGGGGGGTGATGGAAATAAATAGTCTATATCATGATTGTGGTATAGTAATACGACTGTCTATGTTTGTCAACTCGTGGAGCTGTACTGAATGATGTAGGTGAATTGCATTGTATGTAAGGCAACATGGTGAATCATACCATATGTAAATTGAAACACAATATATCTGACTTTAAAAAATCAAACAGAAAGCTAAAAAATCTAACTTCAAAAAGGATAAGAACTGAAACAGTTCTAGGAACGAACCAGAGAATTCTAACCGTTACTGAGAACTTGTGACAAAGTTGTAAGAGTCAAAGTCTCAGGAGAGAGTCTGATTGGCTGACTTTGAGTCTTAGGCCCACCCTTAACTGGGATTGGGTAGGGCTTGATTGACAGTTGCATCAATCCTGTGGTAAAAGGCAATTGCCCAGAGGCAAAATGATGGACCAGCTGTGCCCACAAAGAGGACATCGTCAACTGGAGATGCCCATATGTGTTGGGGTTTATTATCCTGGAGACCAAGCCCTGCCCTTCCAGGATTGAGGCCAAACCTTCTGTCCCCTGTGATGATGGCACCTGGTGACTGCAGCCCCTCCTTAGATGTGAAGGCTGGAGTTGAACTAACTGGGTCAAGCCAAATGTGGCTTCAGAAATGCAAACATTCAGTTTAGGCAGATAGTTACGGGAGTGGCTCATCAAACAGGCAGAAGAAACAAGTGGTCAGTTTAGCCAGACATGTGTTCAATTTAGCCGAACAAGCTCAGCCACGGCCCTAAAGGGTCATTTATTTCCATGAAAGAAAGTGTGTTTGACTCTTATTGACTGAAGTGGGTGTGCCAGGCAGACACAGCCAATGACTCAGCCTCGGGGGAGGGCGATGCTGGGGAAAGCTGCAGAATCCCGGATTTCATCCTCCAGTGTCTCTGGCAGCCCCGGAGGGCCACTGGAGTGTGCCCAGGCAACTGCGAGCAGGCTTCCCTTCCCCTTGCTTGATATTCTAGCAGCATCAGTTACCACCATAGACTTTGTTCTACCTGCCCCTTCCTAGCTGTGTGACCTCAGGCAATTCACTTTGCCTCTCTGAATCTTCATCTATAGAAAGTAAAAGGTTTTTCAAGCATTTTGCAGTGGTGGTGCTCCGGAAGCATTTTAGGACATAAACAGAGTGTGTGAGGTAAACAGAAACTCAGGGTAGAGTCCTCAGAATTACCAACCTCAGATGTGGGAACTCTCCCCTTCCATCTCCTCTTTATTCTTGGGCTCTCCTTACGGGTTCGGTTTTGTAAGATCATGCCATACTGTCAAAAGTATTATATAGGTTGATTGTGGATTGGGGGAGGGGAGACCTTCTCTTTCATCTCTGACTATACTTTTTCTATTTACCTTGCCAAAATTTCTTTATTTTGGAGTACTTTCATTTTCATAAAAGTTCGATTCTAAAGGCAAAACGGATTATCTTTTCTTTTCAAAATTAACCTTTAATTACGTAAGTGATACAGTCCTTTCTTCACTTAAAATTTTTCTCGCTTTCCAGGGAATATTGAAACCACCTTTAATAAGCACTCCCAGCACCCTAATCACCATCTCCAGTCCCCTCCCCCACTGCCAGCAATTTGGAGTGGATTTTTCCAAACCTCTTTCTGTGTATTTACATTTACACATTGCCCTTATATTTACTTATCGGTTCCCATAGAAATTGAATGGTTCAGTGAAATCATACTCCACATAATTGGCTTTCTTCACTCCACATTATGACTTGGAATTTTTTTCTGTGTCCATACACAGAAGACAATCTCTTCTTTTTTTGTTGTTTCTTTTCTTTTTCTTTTTTTTTTTTGAGACAGAGTCTCAAGCTGTTGCTCTGGGTAGAGTGCTGTGGCATCACAGCTCACAGCAACCTCCAACTCTTGGGCTTAAGCGATTCTCATGCCTCAGCCTCCCAAACTGGGACTACAGGCGCACGTCACAACACCCGACTATTTTTTGTTATTGTTGTTGAAGGTGACATTGTTTTAGTTGGCCCCGGGCTGGGTTCAAAGCTGCCAGCCTCGGTGTATGTGGCCAGCACCCTACCCACCAAGCTACAGGCACGGCCTGTAAGTGGTTTTTGTCATAAAAAAACATGCTGTAAAGACCCCTGCTGGTCTCATCTCCTTGGACACACACATGTACAAGTGTTTCTCTTAGGCTTTTGATTTGAGAATGGGAAAACATTTGCAAAGACTTACTCCCAGTGTTTTGCTTTTTAAATCGACCACCATATTTTAAAACCATGTTATTGAGATATAACTCACACACCATAGAAGTCATCCCACTTAAAGTGCAAAATTCAGTCATTTTTAGTATATTCACAGATTTGTGAAGCCATCCCCACAATATAATTTTAGAATATTTTCTTTATCCCCCAAAGAAACCGCACACCCACAAGCAGTCACCCCTACTTCCTCCCTTCCTGCTGCTCCTGACAACCATTGATCTACTTTCTGTATCTATGAATTTGCCTATTCTGGGTGTTTCACCGCAACAGAATCATACAATATGTGGTCTTTGGGGTCTGGCTGCTTTGACTCAGCATGATGGTTTTGAAGTTCATCCCCATTGTAGCATGGATCGGTGGTACTTTATTCCTTTTGATTGCCAAATAATCGACTACCTTTTTTTGGTAGTATTGTCTACCAAGAATGCTGTTAATCCTCATGAAAAAACCTCTAAATCAGGCACTATTATTATCACCCCCATTCTACAGAGGAGCAAATTGAGGCTTAGAGATGTGCTGTGACTCTGCCAAGATCTCACAGGAAAGTATATGGCAGAGCTGGATTTATACCCAGGTCTATTGAGCTCCGAAGCCTGTGCCCTTGTAGCTGAGCCAGGCTGCCGTCTGAAGAAGCTGGAAGGGATCGAAAAGTGTCTTGTGGGCCCAATGTGCAGGTTGCAAAGTCTCTTCACTCATAGGATGGTTCTAGGTCACCACTGTGATCACTGGCAATTGCCCTGTGGCACTATCCCCTGGCTTTTGGTTCTGCCTGGGGCAACTGGCACTGTAAATCCTATCAAACAAGGGTTCCAGCCAGGGACAGCGGCTCACACCTGTAATCTAAGCATTCTGGGAGGCCAAAGTGAGTAGATCGCCTCAGTTCAGGAGTTTGAGACCAGCCTAAGCAAGAGCGAGGCCCTGTCTCTACAATAAATAGAAAACGTAGCCAGGTTGTGGCGAGTACCTATAGTACAGCTACTTCAGAGGCAGGAGGATCACCTGAGCCCAGGTGGTTGAGGCTGCTGTGAGCTATGATGATACCACAGCACTCTACCCAGGGCAATAGAGTGAGACTCTGTCTCAAAGAAAACAAACAAAAATAAACAAACAAACCAAACCAAAACAAAACAAACAAAAAAGAAAAAAAACAGGGCTCCCAGTTAATTCCTAGAGCGTAGACAATTTCGTTCTGTCTCTGTGTCTCTCTACTTCCAGTCATTAATTCAGTCAACAAACATTTATCAACCAACACCCTCCAGGTGTGTAGATGGAGACAGACACACACAAACACTAGTTCTTATACAGGGTAGACTGTGACCATGTTCTGTGGGTGCTGGGGTCACCAGAGCAAGAGGGAAGTCTTCTCTGGGTGGGTTTCAGGAGAGGGTATTGGCAGGGGCTTACAGGCTGGGTGAAATTTTGATAGGTGAACAGGAAAGGACTTTCCAGGTAGAACACACGGCTTGAGCAAGGGCCTAGAGGTAGATATTGGCAGGGTGCATTTGGGGAAAAGTACAGTGTCTGGGGAGGCTGGAAGGCATGAATGTGGAAGATGGGATTGAAGGGTAAATTCAGGGGGTGTTTATAGAAACAGAAGCTGACATTCCAGAAAGCGAACAAAAGTGCCTGCCTTGGTCCACAGAGCCTAAGTGGTGTAGCTGGGGCTGAGACCCTATGCCAGCTGCAAGGACAGTGGGGAGGGGATGGATGGCACCTGGTGGGGGATACATCGTGGGAACAGAGCTGAGGACAAGATGCCTAGGTCAGTTTCTGCATCTGTAAAATGGACACATTGAGAGGGTCATTCCCAATCAGACACCCTACTCTCTGCTTCACATGGGCTAGGACACCCAGACCCTGTCCCAGATAGGCCATCCTCTCAAAGGGACTGAAAGGTCACATCTGTCCTGACATTTTCCCCCAAGTCTCCCTCCTAACACCTCATCTCACTCCGTCCCACCTCAGGGGAGTCTGCTCCACCCTCCTGCACTCCGTCACACCAGACACTGCTCATCCCTGTTAGTCACCAGTTGGTAGGAAAATGCCTTCAGATGCACCAACCTACTCCTGTCTGCTCTGCCCCACCCACCCAGCCGTCCATAGCTATCTCTACCCCTGGCACCTTGGCCTTGGGGAGTGGCTGAACTGAGCCAGAGCCTGCATGCTGTGTGACCTTAGGCAGTTTCCTTAACCTTTCTGAACCTTAATCTTTTCCTTCCTTCTGTTCTTTGTCCAGGTCTCTCTAACTCCTATCCCTATTTTTTTGATATCAAATAAATATTTATTGAACAGAAGAATGAATAAATATAAAAATGCAAAGAGTGTCTAGGTAAGTGTGTTTATTGTGGGGTATATGGTGCATAGAACATGGACGATTAGGAGCAAATGATATGAGTTTTAGTAAAAAAAAAAAAAGGGGGGGGAGGGAGACAGCAGGGAGATTTTTGTGCAAAGATTTAGGTTTAGAGAACTCTGACAGCAGCGGGACCAAGAGGAATGACACTTGCTGGGAGTTCAAATCAACAGGCAAGTATGAGGTGATGGACGCCTAGTGCAGCAAGGAGGATGCTGACGCAAGAGAGAGACAGAATCACCTCGATGACTGGATGTTGGGGTGGCATGGGTATGACAGCGAGATGGGAGGGAGGTTTCTGTCGGAAAGGAAATGAGAGGTGTCAGGACACAGATGAATTAATGAGGACCCAAGAATTTCTAGCTTGGGAGTCTAGGACCGAAGGAGAAGAGGGTTGGGAGGGAACATGAGTTCGGTTGGTAGCCTCTTGTGCTTTTGAGCTGTGACCACTAGGTGAGTGTGTCCCATAAGCCATGGGATTTGTCAGGGACGGAGATAAATGTTTGGGAGTCATCAGGGAAGAGATACTATTAAAACAATGAGGTTACAGATGAGAAGACCGACAAATAAACCTCAGGCACATCCAAGGGGTAAGAGCAACACTGCCGAATGACACCACTCCGGAGAGCGTCTGTAATCCAGGGACTATGCGAGGTAGCCCTGACAGCAGAGGCCTTTCCTAGCCCTATTTTTTATGCCAAAACATTTTTTTAGCATCTACTGCATACCTCACAGCATGGTGAGAATCGTGGACCATGGTTTTCACAGGTGTCACTTGACCCGACCCAGGACCACACAGGGGCTGTGTGGAGGGGGGTGGAGGGGAAAGGACTGACCTTTGAACCACAGGAGAGTGAATACAACAGGCTCCACTTTCTCACTTCCTGACTGTGTGACCTGGAGTAGGTCTAGGGAGCTCACAGACTGGGGGCTGTAAAGGATAATTAATACCTGGGGGAGAAGTACATCTCTTTCACAAGTGGAAAAGGGTAGACAAAGGCAAAATTCAGTTTTTCACTTGGAGCAGGGCTGTCGCTTATGGAAACATACAGCCTTCTTGCTACCAAGCTGACTGTCCTCATGTCTCCTGTCTCTCTCTGAGGTCCCTGTACCTCAAGGGTAGGCTCTGGGTCACTTGATATTTCTGTCCCAAGACTCAGGGACTCCAGTTATCGCGTGCACACCACGTAAGAGGGAGCCAACTTCAGTCACTGCGGTTGAGTCTCACTCAGGTCTACAAGGGAAGATTCTTGCCCCTCAAGAGACAGAAGTCATGAAAGACCAAATGCCAGCCCGCCCCCCCACACCCGGTCAGAGGCAGAGTGGAAGCTTGAACCCCGGCCTTTTGTCTGACATCTATTCACCCTGCACCTTCCTCCAGCTTTCACCAGCTGCAAGGAATAGCTTCTGGAACAACATCTGTAAAATGGGGCAATTACAGGGCTCATCTATGGAATTACTTCACAGGTCACCAGGGCCCAACTCTGTGCTCATGGCTGTGTTTGCTGACAATCCAGACACATTCGACCCTGGCACAAACATCCACCAAAGCAACATGGGCTGATTCCCTGTGCCATGCGGCATGCAGACGTGGAGGCCAGGACCAGTTTTATAGCCCAAATACATCAATAGACGTAGAACTTGTTCCAGAAAAAGGGTGAGGGAAGCCCCACAGGTCTCTGTATCTCCAGGGAACTTTCAATCTCAGGCCTTATAGCAGGTCAGGAAGCATAGGAAACCGAGAGACTGGAGGGATCAGGGTAAGAGAGGGCCCTCCAGGGTGCCAGTTTTGAGGGATCCAAGGCTTAGTTCCTGGAAAGCTTTATTCTCTTCTGCCACACAGTAAGTCCTCAGGGAAGGTCAATAGATAGATGAATGAATGGAGACAAGAGGAAATAAGGAGGGAGGAAGGAATGGATGAATGAATGAGTAGATAGATAGGTGGGTGGATAAGTGATGAGTGGGTGGATGGATGGATAGATGAGTGGATAGATGGGTGGATGGATGAGTAGATGGGTAGATGGATGGGTAGGTAGATGAATAGGTGAATAGATGGATGGCTGAGTGGGTAAGTGGATAGATGGATGGATGGGTGGGTGGGTGGACAGGTGGATGGATATATGGATGGATGGATAGGTGAATGAGTAGGTGGATGGACAATTAGATGGGTAGAAAGGTGGATGTGTGGATGGATGGATGGATGGATGGATGCATGGGTATGTGGATGCATGATTAGATGGATAGATGGACAGAGTGAGATATTATTATCTGTGCTTTGCTACAGGGAAAGCTGTGGGTGTGTGAAAGCTTTGGGTGTCCATGTCTACACGTGTGTTCATCTCTGAGTAACCCTATCTTTATGCATCTGTGGTTGCTTCATCTGAATTTGTGTCCAGTGGCATACTGGTATGGGTCAAGTTTGTCTATCCACTCCTGTGAGCAGGATGTATCTGGACACCCACTCATTTATGAGTCCAAAGCTGTATGTGGCTCTTGTGGGTATGTGTCTGGCTGTGTCTATGTCCTGGTACGTCTCTGCGATTTTAATCTGATTCTGTAGCCCTATCACTGTGGCTGTGTGTCCAGGTTTGTCTGCTGTATGTGTTGGGATGTAACTGTGTCCATGTGTGTATCTGTGTGTCCACATCCCTGGTCTCTGTGTGTGTCTATCTGCTCCATGTGTATCTGATTCTGAGTGTGTGTGTGTGTCCCTGGTTCTCTTTATCCCGGCTCTGACCTCTCTGTGATTCCACGTCTATGTATTCGGGTGTGCCTATGCGTCCTGTTTCAATCGTGTGTTTTGCCTGACGGTGCTCCGTGTGTACCTGTATGTGACAGGGTGTTTCTATGTGCCCAGGTGTGACTGCGCGTCCTGGACTAGTTGCGTCTACCTGTCCTCAGTCAGCTGTCCCAGCCCTGCGCTCTGTCCGTTCCCCCAGGGGGCGCCCTTGCCCTTCCGAAGCTCCCTGGGACTCCAGTCCCCTGAGGGCGCCGGGCCAGAGGCGTGGGTGAAAGTCCGGGAGGTAGATGGCCTCGCCAGGTCCCCGCCTTCCCGCGCGCCCCGCCCCTCCACAAGCTGCCCTATAAATTAACGCCGCGCTCGGCCTCCGCAGTGCCCGCCGCCAGTGGTCGGCATTTGGAGGGTCCTGTCGCCACTTGAAGGAGCCACCGCCTCTGCCTGACCATGGCCACGGGTGAGTATCAGAGCCGTTGCTGCTGCCCTGGGCCTGCCTCACTGGTCTCAGTGGTCTCATGGGACACTGGGAGCTCAATCCTTAAGTCCTGGTTTGGAGAGCAACAGGCGGTCTGTGCTGGGCTGGGTGTGAGGTGCCTGGATGGGCTTAGAGCCTCAGTTTCCCCATCCACAGGGCATAACCATTAACCCCTGCCTTACTGGATAAGATGGGGCAGTGGAACATACAGGCATGTTGTCTTGTCGTGGTGGACCACTGCCGCTTAACCTCAGTCAATGGGTGCTGGGTCCCTGCTATGTGCCGGTGGCAGGAAGCTGGGAAGGGGGTGATGGCCTCGGCTCAGAACACTTAGCTTTGGTCAGTCCCTGCCAGCCAGGAGGGGGGTGTGTGCACCTCCCCTTGTGGAAAGCAAGCCAAGCCTGGCTGATTCCTTGGCCCCGGTGGCCAGAGAGGAGGTTCCAGCATCCTATGGGGGAGCAGTCTAAGACCAGGCGTTATGTTCTTCCTCCCTCTCAGCTTCCTCTCCTATAAAAGAAAGACAATAGTATCAGCCTTGGATACTGGATAGATCTGTGCAGGCTGAGAGGAGAGGGGCAGGAACTTAATAATTTCCTGCCTGCCCCCTACACACACACACACACAATGGCAGCATCATCCTAATTCCCATGGGGAGAGGCTTCTACAATGGAGGATATCCCTGAGGGAATTCTGTGAGACCCAGAATCCCCCATGGGTCAAGTCCATCTGGGAATGGCCTTTGCATTCCCTAACACCCCAGGAAGGAGTTTAGGGAGAGGGGTCTGGAGCAGGCGGAGCAGGGATGGTCAGGACAAGCAGTGGACCTGCCTGGTCTGCTGTGAGATCCTGGCCACCCTCCTTCCTGGGACCCAGCTCCCAACGTGTCACCTAAGTGGCTGCTTGTCCCCAAATGCTGCTTCTCTCCCACATTCCCAAAGTGGGGCTCAGTGGGGCTGGAAGACCCTGGAGGCTCCAGTTATGGCGAGCCTCCAGTCCCACTGTCTCAGTGGCCACTTCCGACAGGGCCTCACAGGGCTGGAAGATCTCAGGTCCTTTCTCAGGGTAGAAATCCTATAACTCATAGGATTCTAGACCCTGGTGTTTCTGCACCTTGGAGGTAGGCATGATTTCTTGGAAACCTTTCATCAGACAATATAGCAAGAAACCCTCCTGCAGACCAGAGACTCTGACCATCTGTCCCAGGTTTCCCAGGAGGGCAACAGTGGCCTCTTTCCTGCTCAAGCTCTCAGGCGTTGGTTGAAGTTTCCAAAACATTTCCTTACCCCAGCAGGACAGCGGGAAGTTTTTCTTTGTGGCCAGCTGAGGTCTCTCCTACAGTGACTATAGGGAGATAAGCTTCCCTGACGCTTCAGTCCTGCAGATCTCCTCCCAGGCACAAAAACAACACAGGACTGGGGGAGCAGAGACGGGACCCCAGGGCAGGCTCCAGAATACTTCAGCGCTGAATTCCAATCCCTAAACTCACTCTCCACTGGATGTGGGGCCATAGATTGTCTCCTCTGTAAAATGGGAAGAGAGATAGTGGAGCTGTGAGATGTTGAGATAATCCACATACAAGCTCTCAGCAGTTGCTAAGCACTTTTGTGTTTCTTTTTTTTTTTTTGCAGTTTTCTTTTGGCCAGGGCTGGGTTTGAACCTGCCACCTCCGGCATATGGGGCCAGTGCCCTCCTCCTTAAGCCGCAGGCGCTGCCCTTTTGTGCCTCTTTTTTGGAATACTCCATAGCAGGAGACAGGAGACCTGGGCTATCATCCCACTAGAGCAGTGTTTTCAACGTTTTTTATCTCACGGCTCACTTGAACTATAGTTAAATTTCCGTAGCACACTTAAATTACATTGATCAGAAAAAAAAAAAGTTTTTAAAAAAGGCATATACTGGCCAGGTGCAGTGGCTCACACCTATAGTCTTAGCACTCTGGGAGGCCTCAGTCCTGCTTGAGTTCAGGAGTTCGAGACCAGCCTGAGCAAGAGTGAGACCCCTGTCTCTACTAAAAATAGAAAAACTAGCCAGCTGTTGTAAGGTGGGCACTTGTACTGGGGAGGCCGAGGCAAGAGGATTCCTTGAGTCCAGGAGTTTGAGGTTGCTGTGAGCATAGCACTCTACCCAGGGTGACAAGGGAGACTCTGCCTCAAAGAAAAAAAAATATATAT